>REGM01000344.1:4106-32526 GCA_004194415.1 Aurelia aurita
ACTGCAAAATTATTTAGCACGGAACCTTTTCATAACATATCTGTTTCCAATGTTTATTGTAACAGTAGTAATTGCCAGATGTGGGGAAATCTCAAAAGTCATTAAAGACATAGAAATAACTTTGGGAATGTTAATGGCACCCATTCCCAACACAAAACGGATTAGGAAAGAAGCACGAATTGCTATGGTGCGAGCATTGTAGTGGAAATGCCTGCCTCTATGCAAATGAAAAGCCACAGGTTTTGTCATTCCAGGAGATCATTTGACATTTGTTTTCATGTACCGTAAAAGCTCTATTTAGTTTAGTCCCCCTCTCTAATAAACCCCTCCCTTCTGAGTCACAATTTTAAACAAACTCTTTTTTGTATTATGGCACTAGATTGTAAAATTTCCCAATTTTTGAAGAATTACAATTTTGATCAATTATTAAACATGTGTTCAGAAAGTAACAAGTTTACATTCCAGTGTTTTTATTGGATTTCTGCAAAGACTGAATGATGGGGGTAAGTTTCTCAATTTACTATTTTAACAGTGACTACAATTTAGGCCCGCACTGCCAGCTGCTGACAAACACTTCGGACCAAATACAGAAAACAGGTCGGCCTTAGGCCACAGTCATGAGTCATCCACCTTTTCTTGGCCTAGCCAGAGAGTAGCCAGCTATACCCCCATCAGTCAAATACTAAGTAGTAGGATGCGCTTGAATGAAATTTGCACTTATAACACCTGAGTTTTAACCTATGGTCTGCTTCAAGCTATGTTATGTTGTAAGCTGCTTATTGGCCATAGAACCACTGAAAGGTCATTTCCTCTTGTGTGGTGTACACCTCTTGTGTGTGTGCATGTTTGGATGTTGGATGTATTGTTTGGTTGTGCATGACAACATAAAGTCTATTAGGCCTAGAATAACTTTAAATATTAGCATCTGAATGTGTCTGGACTGAAACCTTCCTTACCAGACAGTTAAAGATGCACACAATTAGAGCAAAATCACAAAACATGATATCATACAATTTAGTAGATGTAGTACTGTAGAAATGCAATCTTGCAATTCTTGGGCTTGTGATATTTAATTAATTTTATGTTGACAGTTCTTGTTGTTTTTTTTTTAATAAATATAGACCCATGCTCATTGTGTACATATCACAATGATTCTCAAGAATTAGTGAAGATATATGACAGAGTCTCTCTGTGATGAAAATATCATCTTGCAATCTCTGCAGCTCAAGCATGCCCAGCTATTCTTTTGCAGTTTATGATCAAAGATAACCAAAAGCAACTTTGCAAGGACTAAAACCATATCAAAGTACAAAAGGGGCTTATTTCTTGCAGAGAAATTCAAAAGACATAGCATTAGCATAGTCAAATCAAATTAACTAGATTAGTACTAGATTAGTTCATTCAACCTGCAGAAAGCAACCATGCAAACTAGGCTGTTTGATAATGCTCAGACCCTGATGACACATGCCATTTTATAATTTATTCATATAAACTTGGAGCATTTTTGAAGATTATTCACATTCTCATGTGAATTTTTGAGACATAGGAGGGGCAAATAGTTTTCCAACAAGAATTATTGAAACCTTCCCATAAATCTTAAGCAATGAGAACTGTTTTTATTAATGACTGTACACAAGATCTTTACTGTATATACTGTTAGGTTTATAAAAGTATTTTGGTTGTAGATTATACAAAATAGCATCGCAAGTATTTTGTTCTGTTTCTTTGAGATCAACCAGAATTGATGAAAGAAATGATAATTAGTTATATGGATCTGTAGTATAACATCTAATACTTGGGAGTACGGGGCAGGTACATTTTTTTAAGGAGAATGTGACGGGGCAGGTTTTTTTGAAAAAAATTTATACGGGGTGGGCAGATTTTTTTGCAAGAATTTTTTTTTTCCACTGGCCATGTAGTAAAATAAATTTTGCACTGTCCCTAACTACCGTAGATTTTGAAATTTTAGTCTACTTTTTGGTTGCAAGGACGCAAAATAGCATAAATGCCAATTGTTGTAAGGCACTAGGTTCCAATTAACCCTAGCAACCACGTAGCAACGCAAAACAAAGCAAAACTGGAAGGAAATGTACCCCTGAACGCCCCTGAAGTTCCCCAGTTGCAGCCTAGTGCCTTCATCCAATTCAATAAACGAAGCGAAACTGGGACTGAGGTAATCAGTCTGTCGTTCTCTTCGTACGATTGCTTTGTTGGCTGCTGTGCTGCTGATTTCCTNGGCTATTGTTCCATTCAATGCTGTTACAATTCTGCCAACAGACCCAGAGTAAAAGGCGGACTGAAAATCAAGGTCAAGGATCTTGGTAGGAAGTTATGCAGACAAAATCGAAATTTTGATTTTAGATATTTGAGCGCAAATCTTCAGATAGCAATATCTCTTGTTTTGTTTAAGATATGCAGGCTAAGGCCTTACAAAGTAGTCAGCAGAAATTTGTCAAAATGAAATTATTTGCAATAAAATCTTGCCTAAATTTTATGGTAAAATAGTGGGGCGCCCCTAGTGTTAACTGTTGGCTAGTATGTAATTGAAGTGAGAGAATAAATCGAATGTCATGTGGCATATTACACAAGTTTCACTTATTTAGCTTCGGTCTTAGACCATACGGTTCTCGTCCCCATTCAGGAACGCAGGAAACTGCCACAGGGAAACCAGATTAACTGTTGATTTTTGTAGTTTCTGTTATTTGGTAATTTGTTCTATTTTGTATTAAATCAACGTCCTGTTATTTTCCGTGATTCTATACGGAAAATAACAGGAGGTCGATTTAATAAAAAAATAGAATAAATTACCAAATAACAAAAGCTACAAAAATCAACAGTTAATCTGCCTGCATTAAAATACAATGACATAACAGGCTAACCAACATATTTAACTGGTAATCGGCTGGAAAAGTAAAGAGATGAGGGGTAACTGCTACCACGATGATCACAAATCATCGAAAATACCACCATTCGATAGTCTTGATGGGAGCTTTGAGATGACGTATCATTTTATTCATCCATTACTTAGTCTACCAATCTAATGAAGGATTCCATTTCTGTCGCCCATTGTTGGAGTGAGCAAAAATAATAAGCGGTGCTCTGTGTATTTGCCTGAGGCCCCACTGTCCAGATACCGTTTGACACGAGATCGAATTTCTTTGGCGCTACTTTGCAGGGGAATGACGAGGCGAGAGTCGGGACCAATTATGCAAATAGTTAGCGGAGCATGTGGCTATTGTCATCCCTTACTTAACCCGATTTTACCTGGGGGGCATTATGGCCCCCACTTGAATCATGAACTATAGCTCTTAGCTGAAAAGAGCTGGAATGCTGAAGCATACCACCTCCTCCTAACATTTAATAGGCTATCAAATTTAGATTTTTCATTGTCATAAGGGTAATCGCGTGACAATAACATCCCTTATTTGGAGAGTGGTAACAAAGAAAATAAAATAAAAACGTTTTGTAATTCTTTTGTGTTAAGTTTAATAGTAATAAAATTTAAACCAATCAATTGGTATTTAAAAGAGCTTTTAATTGATATATAAGTTTTCTATATTTGCTTACATCAGCAAAAAATAATGTCAATGGACTCACTCATATGGATGACTGATGGCCTCAATTTTATAATGAATAATAATAATTTTTCGAAACCTTACTTTCAATAGATTGACAATCATATTTTCTTTATTTTTATCTTATTTTTCAAAGTTTTAATCATTGAAATCCAAAATAATTAACACTTTCTCTGTTTTCAGTACTGTAGCTTAACGTGTGACCACTTGCCACTGTTTGGTTGCCTAGCAACAAACCATGAGATCAAGAGATCAATTAAAACCAGATAGTGTAATTACCCTTTTAATAGATGTAGGTACCGTTCTGGTAAGTTGCAGCGCATAGAAGTTATAGTTACGGAGATAAACAGATGAAAAGAGTCCCCGGGGGGGCCACTTGGTATTTGATGTGTTATCATGCTCCTACAAAAAAACAGGGGAAAGGGTGCCTTTCTTCAGTAGGCACGGGCCCGCGCGGGCCCGCGTTTAGGGGTGTAAATTCGACCATAATTTCAAAAAAGGGTGTCCTTTTTGACATTTGATAAATCAAAAACTCTACTGTGATGAAATTTTTAATCATGCATTTCAAAATAGAGTTCGTGGCGAATAAACGAGTTTAGCAGACTGGCTAGAGATTGATTACAAGGGGTATGAGTTCGAAATTAGCCAAAATTATCCAAAATAGAGCTGCAAGAATTGCAACAAACAGCCCATACGATGCTTCTGCTGCTCCGCTGATTCAAAATCTTGGCTGGTCAACTATCAGTAATCTTGTAAGAAAAGAGACCGCCACGCTGGCTTACAAGTCTTTGAATTCACTTGCCCAAGACTACTTGAGAAAACTATTCATAAAATGTTCAGATGACGGGGAACGGTTTCTTCGCTCATCAGAAACTGATGTTAGGATACCGTTCGTTACTGAAAACGATCAATGGCCAAAAGGCTTTTTCTCATCGTGGTGCAAAACTCTGGAACAGTCTAGAAAGAGAGACAACATGGGCACCCTCCCTGAAAATCTTCAAAGAACAACTATAGAAGGGGGTGTAACTTTAATTTCATGTTTACGTTCTTTTTCATAGATTTTGTATTACATTATATTGTAAATTAGGTATATTAACTTATTTTGTTCTTGTTTAGTGCTTTCGTTTAAACAAGTCGGTTTGAAAAACATATCTCGATATGAAACTTATAACCTGTATAAATATTTTGAAATGAAAAAAACTCTCGATTCGTTAAAAACGAGGAGAAAGTAGCTGGGTAAGAATTTTTCCTAGAAATGTTGGAAAGTGACAAGGAGAGTCATTCTAAGCCAAAGTAAAGGTTTCCATTTTCAAAACTTTTCCCAGATTTTTGATGTACTATCACAGAATTTTTAAGGCTTTCATTACGGGGTCAAGCAAATATTGGATTGTGAGAAGCGTTCTAAGACAAAGTGTAAGGTTAAGAATTGGGTTAAGATTTTCTGCATGACAGTAGCCAGCGTATAGTAGATTGGATTTTTTTGATTTTATGGACCGCAAAAGCGATCGCTTATGCAAGAATGTGATTGGAAATAGGTTGCTGAAAAAAATGTCCTGAAAAAAGAACCAGCTGGAATCATCTAGTTCCAAGGTAGATGCAAGTTTACAGTTGCTGTCAAGAAACTCCCGCAAGTGTAAATGAAGTCCCGACATGACCTGCACGACCAAAATCCCTAACTGTCAAAATTCTGTTCAAGGCAGATTCTTACCAGTCTTACAGTTGATTGGCAACTAAACACTGATATGAAAAATTGCTATTAGTTCGGAATCAGAGCTTCGGTTTTTCCATTGTGAATTTCCAAAGCTTAAGCATCAAATTTGTTTCGACACACCCCTTACTTGTAATAAAAAAAGTACATAATCGAGGAGAGGACCCCCTTAATTATGGAACTGTTGAGGAACTTTCACTACCCAAAATCTAATGATTTTAAAAACATTTTCAGTACGGTCAATCTTAGATAAATATTCCCTAATGTGAAACTTTATTTCCAAATTCTTTAATATCCACAAGCTGGACTTCAACATGTAACATAAACATGGCCCCTCCTATCCTCCTGTTCATGATTAGTTGTTCTCGATTGTTGTGGAGATATCATTTAGGGCAGTGAAAATAAATACTGAATCAAATTTATATGGGGCAGTTTCCTGCTAAAGGTAAAAGGCGTAACGACCTGTGGCCTATGCTATGGCTTGTGACTATTTCCAACATGGGCTGTTCATCACAGAACAATAACAATATTGGTAGAACTGATTTTTGTACAGCAATATGATCCTTACTAGTCGATGCAATAACATAAAAGCACATAAATGATTACCTGTTGGAGACATTTTGCTCTGAGAACCGGCAACTTGCAATGTAACTCTTGACAACGCCTTATCGAGTGAAACTTCGCATGTAATCCAGTCTATTCCCAAGAGCTGAGACTGATGAACTTTTTAAACACGGAAGTTCTGCTGGAGCTCAAATACGTCTGTTTACGAACAGTGCATCTTGGGGAGTTAGAGACACAATGGAGTAGATAAGGAGATGAGAGGATTACGTTCTAGCCTAGCCTGCGTTACAGACCAAAATGAGGAGGTTGGGTCCCTTTTTTGTCACGACTTCAGCATAAAGAAGTGTATATAGGACGATGCATTTAAATTGAAAGGAAAGTTAGATCGATGAAACGCTATATTTAAAACATGGAATATGGAATACTGGAATGGGATGGAATACTGGAATACATATTCCCAGTATTCCAGTAGTCAATCACACAAACCATAACTCCCACTCGTAATGGTCCATGACACAGGCTAATAAAGTTCCGACTGACTCTTGTCAATAGGCCATACTGTCCTTACGGTTTACGTGGATGATCAAACTTGGTGTCATAGCGGCAGAAAATAGAGTTGGAGCGAAAAAAATGACTCAAATCATTAAAGCTTTCTAGCAGTTCTCGTCGCAAGTTTTCCTGCAAAGAATTTCAAAATGATAAACAATTTCAGGTAGGTAAATGTGAGAATTATTTAAATTGCACATATTTATCTTTTATGTTCTTGATGAGATCATACATGAAAAGAAAGAGTTGCTTGAAATACAAACATATTTTAAAATCAAAGCATTTTATTACACTAACTCAATGTTATCCAAGTGCAAGATCAAATTTGAAGTGCAAAAGCCCAGCATAAAGATTGGTGGTAACACAGAAATTTCGTGCATCAGGCGAAAGCACATCAAAAAACAAATTTAATTTCCATTTATGTTGTCATTGTAATTGCAGGGTATACGATCTGATGGGAACTCTAATGCCCGTCCCTTTTAACCCTAATTTAACGGGGCTTTTTTAAACTAATAAAGCCGGGGGGGGTGCTTTCCAAACCCCCCTCTTTAAATCGCATTAGACTAATGGGAAATCATTTAAACCTGGAAATGGCATAGTACTAACCATTCTTTACTGATTGGCAGCTTTGGGTGTGGCCATCTCTTTAGATGACGTCACTATGACGTCATAACGTTGAAAAATATCAAAATATAAGTTTCTCCAGCTAATTCGTTCTAAAAACGAAAAAAATATCATATAATAAGCTATTTTTCATCTTATTTGCCGTATTATTCATTCCTAACTCAAAAATAATACCTAAATGTGTTTTTAGACAGTTATTTTTGAAGAAATCACGAAGTGGGTTTTACGACCAAAAATTGATACAAAACTTGCTAAAAATTCTTTAAATGTATTGCAAAATGCAATTCTATGCACTTTCTACAACTTCCGCTGGGAAAAGCTTCAAATTGTGCAAAATTGACCAAAAATGGTGGCACATGTGACGACATCATTTAAAAATGCTGATGTAAGCAAATTCCATTTTTCTTGATAACAAATGAACGCTCTTTGTTTGCTGATTCTTTTAAGGTATAATAATCCACATTTGAAACTAATTCTGGTTGTAAAAATATCAAAAACATTGATTTTGTCAATACCATCTTCCTAATATGGTATTGTCATCTGTCACGTGACTATCATTGTTCAAAAAATTTATGGTCAAAATGTAGCTAATAGATAATTATTAATTGTCAGAAAGTTAGAGAGTCATAGCTCATGCCGTTAATAAATGTTCTGCAAAAAACCGACAGGGGGGTGGAAAACCCCCCCCCCCGGTTAAATTAGGGTTAAGTAAGAACATTATGATCGGTGACTTCACCCTTTTTAAAGAGCACTGCCAAACTCAAAAAGGATCTTTCTTATCAATTTGAGATTTTTTATTTTGAATCCATGATCTTGTTTTGCGTACGAAGTTTAGTATAAGAACAAATTTTCTAATTTCCAATCTATCTTTCACATCCCTTTGTTGAAATCATGGTGATATAGAAATTCTTGGACTTTGACAACAGGGAGCCCCCTTATAACGTAGCAGAAACTAAACGAATAAGAAATGGACGAAGTGCGGCCTCCGAGAAGGAGTTTCGTCCACTTCTTATTCGTTTAGTTTCTGCTACTTATCAGGGGGCTCCATGTGCTTTGATCGTGCAATCAAAGTTTGTATTGTGAGGTTTGATTTCATTATCAAATCCCCTGTACAGTCAATTCTTTATACCACTTTATATGGTATAATAATAGACTTTTTCGGATATTGTTTTCAACTCGAGGCAAAGGCGGCAAAACACTGCCAGAATCTAAATCATGCCTATTTTGATGCAAATACGCATACGAAATCACTCGATGTATTGCTGAGAGCAATACACTCTCTTGGAATTTAGCTCAACAATAAATCGAGGCAAAAGCTGTATTTCAAAGAAGTGATGTAGTTCACGAAAGCGTATATCTATCATCGTTGTTGATTAACGCATATGTCAGCTTCAAAAACATAATGTAATGGTAATCATGACTATCATTAATCACAATCAAATCATATATAACTATCATAATCATCATGACCAATCATGCTCATTAAAGCTGTAACTCAGTCAATAAACTACAGCTAGGGAAAAATAAGAGAAGTTTTCTTGTTTACAATCGCTATGCATTTGTTGTAATGTTATCAACCTTCCCATCTATGACTGTGTCTTGTCCAATTGCTGCATTGCCCATTCCAATTTCTTTGCTCGTTTGTTTCATCACTGGCCTTGGGTGCCTCCTTTTAAACATCAGGCCAGCAACAACGATTGTTAATGCAACAATACCGATAACCAAGGCTATGACCAAACTCCCTTGTTTAGCTTGGCCTGAACGGAAAAAAGTAAGCAACTGAACTTAGCTAACAACGTTAGCTTTTGTTCTCTTTCACTTGAGTAGTACTAAATGATGCCAAGTGAAATAGTGTGGAAAAACGACATTGCAAGAATACATTTGATCGCTTTTGAATAGATAGCGTGAAATGAGAGACCAAATAGTATAACGTGTGAAATTCTAAGCATGAAACTGTCATGCTTAAATATTACTGGATGAAAGTTTTGAAAAATAAATTGTTGATACATTTTAATTTCATAGCTCCATTTGTAAATAGGCGAGAGATCCTTGCTGTAAAAATGCAGTGCAGCTTTCCTTCCAAAGAAGATATGATTAATTGCTATTTGGAATCATTGTAGAAATTATTAAAAGAAGTAAATTAGAAAGTCCGAAATGCAGCTTTCTTTCAACTGTAGCAATAACTACGTTTGTATCGTTCTATTCTATTTGTTAGAAAACACTTTGCACTTTTAATACAATGAATTGCATATTTTTGCAAATTTCCTACATCATGAATCTGCAATGAAAAGCACTTTGCAAAATTGCTAAAAATTTATAACAAAAAAGAAAATTTTCAAGTACCTTGATTAGAGTTGTTTGGTCTTGGCTCTTCTTTCTCTAATGCAATTGGCCCTGCCTCAAGTAGATAATATTTTGAATGACTCCCATCATCCCTTGCGAACTTTAATCCATCCTTTAGATCCCTTCTTACACGCTTCACGTTATTTCCAGGACAACCTGAGTGGCATCTGTAGTCACGTGATGATTTATGGCACAAGAAGACGAGGCAATGAACATAGACTGTTGTTATATTTCCAAGATATCTGAATGCATGAATACTGATTCTCTGTTTTTGACCATTTGCGTTGTGAAATCGNGTTTATAACAAAAAAGAAAATTTTCAAGTACCTTGATTAGAGTTGTTTGGTCTTGGCTCTTCTTTCTCTAATGCAATTGGCCCTGCCTCAAGTAGATAATATTTTGAATGACTCCCATCATCCCTTGCGAACTTTAATCCATCCACTAGATCCCTTCTTACACGCTTCACGTTATTTCCAGGACAACCTGAGTGGCATCTGTAGTCACGTGATGATTTATGGCACAAGAAGACGAGGCAATGAACATAGACTGTTGTTATATTTCCAAGATATCTGAATGCATGAATACTGATTCTCTGTTTTTGACCATTTGCGTTGTGAAATCGAACAGTGTTGTCTGAAGGGCAGCTACAATTAAACAGAGTTATTTTAGATAAGAAGGAATGTCTACAATCTACAATCTACAATATTAATCTCCAAAAAGGCTCAGCCCATGACGGAGATACACGATACTCACACTACATTACACCTACTTTACCTAACTACATATAACTACATACGATATGTTAAAGGATTAGTAGTTTTGGTGCAAGGGCACTTGGTCAATATATTTAACTTTTGCTGCATGGCAATGCATACATGCTACAGTTGAGTGATATGACCTAAGCTTTACATTGAAATTGACCAAGTGACCTTAGACCAAAAGAAAGCAAAAATAATTATTTTTTTTAAATTTCAATACGTGTAGCAGGAAACGCCCACCCCCGCCCCTCACCACAGTCCCCGCCACCCCGCAACCGTGCCCCGACTATGCAGAACACGGAGCGCAAGACAGCGACAACCACAACAAGAGACAAGAAAATGAACGCCCCCCTCCACACGTATTTTGGGATAAAAAATAAACATGTCAATAAGTTTTTTTTTAAATTAATTAATACGAGGAGGCGCAAAGTCCCCAAGTGTTTGTGGCAGGGTTTTTGATCCATGCTTGTGGAGCTATACACTGTGTAATACCGTTATTGAAAGAATCTACCGAAGGTTTTGTGATGACCTCATCTGGGATAACGTTCCATACTCGAACTGTCCGGACAAAAAATTGGTATTTGTAAGCTTCAGAATGCAGCGACTGGATATAGTTGAAACGGTGAACGTATCTGGTAGATGCAGCTACAATGCTTGGAAATGAGATATTCACGAGACTGTTCCGAATTTTGTAAAACAAACATAAATCATTTATTGCTCTGCGGTGTTGTAATGGAGGCCATTTCAAAGTGTTATGGATCTTTCCAGTGAGATCAGAATTTGGACTATAGTCATAGTAGTTGAGGACAAAGCGTGCCGCTCTTTTTTGTACTGCCTCTACTTTGTCAATGTTTGACTTTGTGTGAGGGTTCCAACACCCTGAGGCATACTCAAGGTGTGACCTAACGACCGAGTTATATGCCATAGTCTTTACTTCAACAGAGCACATGTGGAGGTTTCTGCGGCACAAATTTAATAATTTTGTAGCCTTTTTCGTAATTTCATCTACATGCGCATTGAAGTTAAGTTTGGAGTCCAATATTACACCTAAATAACGAGCTGATGTGATTTCTTCCAAGTCACAGAATTCTGAGTTGGACATGCTGATACCTGTTGCTTGGGAAGCTATATGAAGAAAATCTTGACTTACTGGGTCACCTGACACGTTTTCTTTGTACATCTTATAAACAACATCAACTTTACGAGACTTTCTGTAAGTGATACGCAACATTTTACATTTTTCTACATTGAAGTCCATTTGCCAGGTGTTTGCCCATTTCTGAAGTTGGAAAAGATCTTTTTGAAGAATTTTTGAGTCTTCGGAAGTGATTATATTTCTGTAAAGTGCACTATCATCAGCAAATAGACGAATTGAGCTTTTGATATTTTTTTCTATATCATTGATGTACAAGAGGAACAACAAAGGTCCCAGTACTGTCCCTTGAGGTACACCTGATTTTACCGGCTGTCTGGAAGAGTGGGATCCATTTACAACTACTTCCTGTGTTCTGTTTCCGAGAAATCCTTGGATCCATCCTATTGTTTTACTAGAAACCCCGTACATATTCAGTTTGAAAAGAAGGCGCTGGTGAGGCACTACATCAAATGCTTTACTAAAATCGAGTAGAATTATGTCTACTTGGCCACCTCCTTCATTTAGTGCACTGGTCCAGTCATCCATGGCCTCGATTAACTGTGTCTCACATGACATGCCTTTCCGAAAACCATGTTGTTTTGATGTGACTATGTTTTAAAGATTCATGTAAAGAATGTGAAGAATGTGAAGAAAGTGACTTGGATTCAGACGTTGTAAAGAATGTGAAACTGACTTGGATTCAGCAAATTGCCTTACCTAAAATAGTCACTTAAAAATCCTTCTGCGATGCGTTCTTAAGCCGTAGGAATTTTCTAATATTTGTCTTACACTTAATGGGGCAGGATGTAATGATCTACTATCTTCTGATTGAATTTCTCAATGGAACAAGATACACGACTGTTAGGCATGGTTTAGAACAATATTTTAGAACTCATTGGTTCACTGCAAATGACAGGACAAAACAACTCTTTCTTGTTTATCAAGCATTATTTCTGTTTTAGCCTTTTGAAATGAATTCAAAAGTCAAGTGGTAGACAGCGCTGTGATATCCCTTCTTGCAAAAAATGATCAGGTCTGAAGGTTCTAGTCATCAACGTTAAAGAAGTCATTTTTTCTTACCCGTTATTGATAAAGAAATATTTCTTGGGGTGGTTTCTGTTCATGTTAGGAGTTGAGTAGCACTGATCGATCAACAAAATTAAACTGCTATCCTGCACACTTGCTGTTGCTTGGAAAAACAGCCAATCCCGCAATTTAACTTTGATAGGATAAGAGTAGTACTGGCTTGCATATGATTCAGTTTGATACATCGCAAATTCGAAGGTAAATTTACCAACATCACCTGAAATTTAGAAGATAAGGGGTTTTTTTTAAAAGAAATGCTAGAAAAAAGGCAGAGGGCTTTCTATTAACGTCGATTGCTTCCAGTTTAAATACTATGTGCTACCCTGCATACAATGGCGGCGCCACGAGGGGACTGGGGGGGGACACGTCCCCCCAGTTCTCGCCAGGATTGATTTTGTAATTCGTCTAAATCCGATGAGAAAATGTCGGGGGAGGGGTGAGACTTTAGCGAGGTACTTTCATCCTTCCTATTGTCAAGTAAAGTGAGTTAAGTAAAGTGAGTCAAGTAAACCGGGCTAAACTTTCCTATCGTCAAAAACATTAAGAAAATTTGACTGATGGAAGAAATTATTCAAAAAGTGTAGGAAAATCCGAATAAATGTTTTGTCCCCGTTGTTTCTTATGCATAGCTCGGTATTATTACAGTTATGGTATCAATGGACTAGTTTCTAGAATCTAGACAGAAGCGCATTTTCATACATTGCTTGATTGCTGTGAAAGTTTACGAAGGCGTAGGAGCTTCCATGCCGATGTATGAGAATTTTAAAAACTTTTGGTACATTTATAATCACTTGTTTTTTATCCAAAACCTCCAAAACTACTTTAGCTCGAGAACAGGCCTGATGATTTATATTTCATGTTAATAGTTAAGCCTCTAATATTTCATATTAATAACTAGGCAGCGTTGTTGTGCAATATTTGTTTCGTAGAAATTCTTATCAATTTTTCTGACTGGTGACTCCCAAGATTTGGACAGCTTCATTCCTCCACAGTGTTAACAGGCAATTAAAGGGCGTTCCCTATGGTTAAAAGGGCGTTTCCTATCAGTAGAAAGGGAGTGGCCCCGAAAATTTTTCCAGGTCCCCCCCCCCACTCCTTGGTGGCTGGCGCCGCCACTACCTGCATACATTTAATGGTCAATGTAACATCTCCTTTGCTTTGTAAGCTGTTTTAGATTTCTTGAACCAGACTTCTTCGATGAATCGCAGATTGCAATTGGGGTACATACCGTAGCTTCCACTGTACTATCAGCAAACAAATTTTCTGACGTGATTCTCACCGGATGTGGCAAGCGAAAAATGCTAGATAACGCAAATTTTGACCTGTTTCTATAATTTCTAGTCCTAGGGGAAGGTGTTTTTTCCCATGGGAATTTTCCCTATTAAGAGTTGCATAGGCCAATTCTACACATTTTCCAATAGGGTCCGTTTACACGAGAAACTCAAACCGGTCTGAAATTTCACCCCGATCTGAATATTGGCCCGATAGCGTATTTCATTTTGCGTTCACATGAAGTTTCACATGAAGTTTCGCCCGGTCTGAGACCTGTGTTGTTCATCAAACAACACAAGATTGTTCGAGATTGTTCATCGTGTTCCTGTTTGGCGTCAAGAAAAACAATGCCAAAGTGAACTTTGGACCCGAGACCACTGAATCTCAAACTGGTTTGAGAATAATTTTCGTCTACATGGTGTTTTCAAAGTGGGGTGACATTTCAAACCGATTTCAAATGCCGAGTTGCGTTTCACCCTGGTTTGAGTTAGAAATTGCATGTTCCATGTAAAAACTTTAGGGGCTTTGAGCAGACGCCACGTTCAACTTAGATCGGGGTGAAATTTCAAACCGGTTTGAGTTTATCATGTAAACGGACCCTAATGGCACGAAGGAGCGCAATCGACCCACCCACTTCCCTCAGCGACGTTCACCAAAAAAGTGCTGCTTTACCTTTCAACCGCGACCTCCTCGCACTCGCATATCTAAGTTATCTGAAACGTTGAGTAGCGCTTCCGGTGAGGTACGATCCAAGCAAGCATAGATTTTAAATAACAAGTTAGATCTGAAGAGAAATTTGTAATAGCTTGAAAGTGTAATTACAGTTAACTCGGATTTAATTGATCTTATGGTTTGAATTTATCCTCAGCCTTCTTCAATCATGGGCTACATAGCTTCAGCTGTACTATTAAAACGCAATCCAAGTATATACTTTTGAAGATAGTCATTGTCTTCCGCTCCCCGGGTATCCTCCTTGTAGTGTTGTAAAGTAATTTATATATAGTGTCAAGTAATTTTTTCTTGTAAAAAAGAAGACTTACGAGGAAAGTTTAGGCTAGGAGAACATTTCATAGCAACTACAGAAAGCTTTGCTCATAATTTCTTGAGATTTTCTTTTTTTAGAAAACCCTTTTTTTATCTGAACGTTTTGATGTAATATCATCGATTCTGATTCTCAAAGAATGGTAATTGCAAACACAAAAGTTTCAATCTCTCAAAAACAAAAATCTTTAATTTTCTTTCACTAGAGTTACTACATACTTTCTTCCCCAATGACTCTTCTGATTGGTTCAAAGGATACACCGCTCGCAACACCATCTCTTTCATAAGTGCATTTGAAATGGATCTCTTCATCATCACGTGATACAATATCTGATTGCTGATTGGTTGTCATGATAACCTTGTTTTTGTATATAATTTTACTTGTTGTCTCTTCTATTTCTACTCCACACAAGCTTGGAATGCTCCCCAGAGTGATATAAGTACTGGAAATTGTTGCTTTACAAGTAGGATCACGAAGCATAATACTGGAATACCTTGACATATTGAAANTGAAGATAGTCATTGTCTTCCGCTCCCCTGGCATCCTCCTTGTAGTGTTGTAAAGTAATTTATATATAGTGTCAAGTAATTTTTTCTTGTAAAAAAGAAGACTTACGAGGAAAGTTTAGGCTAGGAGAAAATTTCATAGCAACTACAGAAAGCTTTGCTCATAATTTCTTGAGATTTTCCTTTTTTAGAAAACCGCTTTTTTTATCTGAACGTTTTGATGTAATATCATCGATTCTGATTCTCAAAAAATGGTAATTGGAAACACAAAAGTCTCAATCTCTCAAAAACAAATATCTTTAATTTTCTTTCACTAGAGTTACTACATACTTTCTTCCCCAATGACTCTTCTGATTGGTTCAAAGGATACACCGCTCGCAACACCATTTCTTTCATAAGTGCATTTGAAATGGATCTCTTCATCATCACGTGATACAATATCTGATTGCTGATTGGTTGTCATGATAACCTTGTTTTTGTATATAATTTTACTTGTTGTCTCTTCTATTTCTACTCCACACAAGCTTGGAATGCTCCCCAGAGTGATATAAGTACTGGAAATTGTTGCTTTACAAGTAGGATCACGAAGCGTAATACTGGAATACCTTGACATATTGAAATATCGTCTGATCAGATCAATGCGTATGTAATTGCTGCCACATGAAACTGTTAACTTTTTATCTGTGAAGATAGCAATTCAATATTAATTGGATTCGTTTGATGTAAGTTCAATTCTGCTTTGGTTTCATTTTTCTCGATAATGCTACAGGTTGAGTCAGAAAAACTGCACACTGTTTGGAAGGCTACTCTTCCCTCATATGAAAGCAATAATGTGCGTGAATAGTCTATTGAACAGCCGACATGTTCAATTATGTATTGAATTTTTCTTGCTTGGCTGAAATCGGTCAATCCGTTCCGATTTTAAAGGGGTTTCAATACATCCCTGCTAAGTGCAACACAATTATTCTCAAGGGGATTCCATACTCTCAAGATAATGATAAAAATAACACAGGTAATTAACTGTCATTGCTGCGAGGCAGGAAAACCGACGAAATTTAATCATCATTTTGAGCAGTTTTTTAGACGTTTTCAAGGAGCAGCCTTCTCGTGAAAATCTCCCACAACTTGGGAAATGAGAGGCCAATTGAACCCATGTAAATTGTTATATTTAATTTTACGCATCAGCTATCAAACAAGACATTTGCAAATATTATTGCTTTGATATTCAGGAAACAGTATTTGTCAAACCATGTGTGTGTTTTTTACTCACCCTGTACTGTGTAGGAGGTGGTAATCGGACGGTGGTGGTAATCGGACACTTGTGAGTAGATCCCAAAAACTGAAGGAAAAGCATGTTACAAATAATATCCATCAAAGACGGTATTTCTTGATACTAGATGCTAACATTGTAGATACTAAACATCTTTAGGAAAGGCGTTCTTAAATGTAAACAAGCTAAAACCAGTCACTTTCGTTGTGCTTGTTGGTGAAAAAGTTGCCGTTCTGAACGTCACACCTAGATTCGAAACTCCAAATTCGCGTCTAAAACCAGACAAAATTGTGAATCAGACATAAGATTGTGCCAAAGACTTAAAAATGTTTCATTGAAGGAAGAACGGGGGTGCTATTTTCGAGTGGTATTTAAAGTTCATGGCGGTGGTTTTCGAACACCAAGTACATCACCAGTACATCAGTACATTTTTTAAATGCGATGAAAGTTCATCTTGTACTGGGAACAAAAGTTGAGTGTAAAACCTGCACGTGAAGGTTGGCGTTGCTTACATTTGCAGGACACAGGGATGCAAGGAACACCAGACACAGGGAAACAGGGAGGAATAAAACTGCTGTAGGAACAACAACTACAGTGTTTTTAACGCCCCTCGGCACATACATTAAATAATGTTATGCGTATCTGAATCAATCACCTTTAACTCCACAATATCTTTGACTGCATCTTGGCACTCCAATCAGCCTGTAGACATAAAAATATCCACAATTCTTTGCTTTGATGATTTTTTCGTAATCACAATGACAACTCGGATATCTCGAGAAACATACTCTTCTGTAAACTTCTCCTTCATTTGCATCAGGGTTGGAATCATTCAGCCAACCTTGCCATTTGGATCCACATGAGTTACTCGAGTTATCATTTTGGGAGGGGCATGAATCCAGCATGCGATCACCGGCTTTACCCATAAATCGATACCAACCATCTAGATTGCTATCGCATCCACTGTGGATATGATTGCCGAACGTGTTTAGCCTGGCCTGGTCAGATAAAACGTTATACTGTTTGCAGGACCCAGGAGACGCAACCGGAACTGCAAAAGTAATTGAATTAATTGCAACAAACTCCATAATCATTATATTTTCGGGCAGAGGGCAATCTAGCTGGCATTGTGGCCCCGTTTGCAAGATACAGTATTGAATTCATTTCGAATTGAGGTTGAAAATCCGGAATGAATTTGTATTTGTTTACACGATACCGTATTGGTTTCATAACATACAGCGGCTCTGTTTACACGGAATTACTTTGCAGTGTGCTGTTAGGGAATTCGGCTCTTTTTTTGCATCCAATGCGCAGTTGGAGGCTCGTACGGGAGGCTTGGACTCATTACTTCAAACTCTCTAATATTCATTCATTGTTAATATTTTGTATCGCTTCAGTTGAATTCATTTATCTGTTGCAGTGACAAATCAGTTCGTGGAGCGAGACAAAAGACTTTTGGAATGAGTTTATGGGAGGCTCGTATAATTGGTAACGAGGTTCCGTCGGGGTTCCATATTGAAAGACCAATACTCAACGGACGTTAGAACGAGTCAACTGCCTGGCTTAGGCTATCCAGCCTATTTCGTGCTTCAGCTTTCTCGGAAGCCATCATCAGAGCCTGAGGTCGCCTTCACGCACATATTATCGCTTGATGATGGCTTTGGACAAAGATAAAGTGAAACACGAAATAGGCTGGTCACTCCGACGTCCGTTGAGTACTGGTCTTTCAATCATTTCATTACAATGTGAATTGTGTAGTGGAATAATCGATGGAATAGGGCCGCATTGATTCGAGTTCGAGTCTTGTCTTGTGCAGTAATTTTGAACTTTTCACGTGAATAAAAATATCTAACTTATTCAAAAATCAGCCTGTTCCCAAATGCTTCTTGGCTTCTGATTCGTGAGGCAGAGGTTTAATGTATCCTTCTTCTTTTGCTATATACTCACAACTTCTCTGAACAATGTCTTTTGAGCGCACAATAAGATAGTTAGCCATACAGGTTTCTATGGAACGCCGTTTACACAAAAATGACATCAACTAGGTTTATGTTACATAAACCTAGTTTATGTCATTTTTGTGCAAACGGCGTTCCATGGGTTTCTGGGCATCTATTGCAGCATTGTTTTGATTTGCTGCTTGAGTGAATTTATTTTGTCTGCGATGGCTAACAGCTTAGAAATGGCCTGTCAATCAAAAGCAATTGATGCTATTATTACAAAATATGGTGTAAAACCAATCCGATATGAAATGAATACGGTATCGGTATCACGTAAACGGGGCCTTTAAATGTTTGTATTATTCAAGTCTATATGAGCTCTCTTCAATAAACTACCGGGTGTCCAAAAAAAGCTCCGACGTTTGAGTAAACACAGAGAAAAAAGTTCTGACTCTGGTAATTTCTATTCATTCTTGTTACATGCTATGTATTTCAACTTACAGTTTGGCATATCGTGGTAACAAATTAGTTATTTGAAAATGGAGTTATGAGCCATAACATCTCATGTTCACGTTGAAGGCCAAGCCAGAGAGGTTTTATACATGCCTCCTTGCATCATCGCTGTGGAGGGGGACTCCCAAGACGAGCAGAACTAAAATTGGGTTGGAAATTCGTTTGCCTTGACGATGAGCAAAAGTTATGCTCATTGAGCATATCCAAAGTAAGATCTGAAGAATCGAGTAAAAATAGGTCTCAGGGGAACAAATACCAATTTTTTACTTTCCCAGCGCAGCAAAAGGTCCATTTCTATTGTCATATTTCTGACGGCGGGTACGCACTTTGCTTGACCACATGGAAATTAAATTGAATGCTTTTCTAAGGGAGAAACACGACAAAGTGCACTATTGCGTAATATCACAGGTATCACAGGCCTAACAAATAGTTGAAAACTATTTTTCACTTCAAGAAAAGGCAGTTTGTTCTACTCTGTGAATCATCTCTGCAAATTAAATTCCCAGTTGGTATAATATACATAATAATAGCAGCAGCAAACAGCTTTGAGTCAATTCTTCAGACCTTACTTTGAATATGCTCAATGAGCAGAACTCTTGCTCATCATCAAAATAAAACAATTTTATATCCAATTGAGTGCTGCTCATCCTGGGATTCCCCCTTCGCTTTGATGATGCAGGAAGGCGTGCAAACCTCTCTGGTTTGGCCTTCAACGTGGAATGTTATGGCTCATAAATCCAATTCACAGAAAACTAATTTCTCCCCACGACATGCCAAACTGTAAGTTGAAATGCCTAGCATGCAACTAGAATGAATAGAAATTGCCAGATTCAGAACATTTTTCTCTGCGTTTATTTAAACGTCGGAACTTTTTTTTGGGACACCCGGTATACGAACTAGACAAAGATTTTCAAAAATATATATACTTTTACATTTCGCTTTCGCTTCATCAGAAATAAACTCACAATAATTGGGGACTTGCCTATCAGCCAACCAAAGTAAACCAGGTAATATGGCAATAATAACTTAACCCTAATCCATATGGGCTTTTTTCAAGCTACCATTTATGGGGGGGGGTGCTTTCCACCCCCCTCTGAAAACAGTCTTAGACTCACCAGAATTCAGTATAACTTGGCACAGTTATAGACCAAGTAATTTGCAACATGTAGCACAATTTTGGAGTGGTTGCTACGCTCTATGACGTCACAGTGACGTAATCAAGTTGAAAATTGGCCAAAATCAGGTTCTCAAGTTAAATTTGAGTTTTAACTTTTGTGAAAAGATGGTCCTCGAGATTCTTTCAAAAACGAGGAGAAGGTAGCTGGGTATAGGAAGGAATAAGAATTTTCCAAGAAATGCAGGAAAGTCACCGGCATACAGTCATTCTAATACCCCTTTCACACCAAAATGTAGATTAGATTAAACCAGTTTACTTTCGGATGAAATAAAACCAGACTAGTTTAAACCTGCTTACTTCTAAAATGTCTGTTCACACCAGCTTTTGCTTCTCATGTCGTTTTCCTCAATCAGCCTCGGTTTGAAACAAACTTACTTAGGTTCACCATGGAAACCAAAGATCTACTATTTATGTTTTGATATTTTTAATGGAAATCAAAATGGCTGACATTGAGCAGAAGAAACTGTTGCCGCAGAAAAATTCTAGCGTGACAAGATTAATGCTGCATATAAGGAAAAGAAATTTAAGCGCAGCCTTACATTTCAGCTCGCTTGTAAGTCTAAGCAGCACACTAATACCAATGGAACGATCTGAATGGGCCAAAAAGAGATCGAAGGCATTTTGGTTTGAGACGGTGAAGGAAAATTGGGATGAAGATGAATGGATAACCAATTTCAGAATGTCAAGCCAAGCTTTTGAGAATATATGCACCAAATTACAACCATTCATAGAAAAGCAGTCAACAAATTTCAGGGAACCGATACCTGTTCCACTGAGAGTGGCCGTTGCACTTTATTTTCTTTGCTGTTCATCAGAATACAGGACAATTAGTAATTTATTTGGTGTTGGATTATCAACAGTCTCAGTCCTTATCAAAGAAGTTTGCAGTGCCATCGCCCAACACTTATTGCCAATCTACGTTCGTTTGCCATCAGTGGAAGAAGTTCCAGGCGTTATCAACAGATTCCTAGATCACAGCCCTTTTTCTCAAGTGATTGGCGCCATTGATGGTTGTCACATAAGCATCCTTCAACCGGAAGAAAATGGGGAAGATTATATCAACAGGCACGATGTCCCATCCATAATACTGCAAGGACTTGTTGATGACTCGTACCTCTTTCGAGACATATTTATTGGCTGGCCAGGAAAGTCTCATGATTCCAGAGTCTTCAAAAATTCACCACTATTCCAGGNTTTTTCTCTGCGTTTATTTAAACGTCGGAACTTTTTTTTGGGACACCCGGTATACGAACTAGACAAAGATTTTCAAAAATATATATACTTTTACATTTCGCTTTCGCTTCATCAGAAATAAACTCACAATAATTGGGGACTTGCCTATCAGCCAACCAAAGTAAACCAGGTAATATGGCAATAATAACTTAACCCTAATCCATATGGGCTTTTTTCAAGCTACCATTTATGGGGGGGGGTGCTTTCCACCCCCCTCTGAAAACAGTCTTAGACTCACCAGAATTCAGTATAACTTGGCACAGTTATAGACCAAGTAATTTGCAACATGTAGCACAATTTTGGAGTGGTTGCTACGCTCTATGACGTCACAGTGACGTAATCAAGTTGAAAATTGGCCAAAATCAGGTTCTCAAGTTAAATTTGAGTTTTAACTTTTGTGAAAAGATGGTCCTCGAGATTCTTTCAAAAACGAGGAGAAGGTAGCTGGGTATAGGAAGGAATAAGAATTTTCCAAGAAATGCAGGAAAGTCACCGGCATACAGTCATTCTAATACCCCTTTCACACCAAAATGTAGATTAGATTAAACCAGTTTACTTTCGGATGAAATAAAACCAGACTAGTTTAAACCTGCTTACTTCTAAAATGTCTGTTCACACCAGCTTTTGCTTCTCATGTCGTTTTCCTCAATCAGCCTCGGTTTGAAACAAACTTACTTAGGTTCACCATGGAAACCAAAGATCTACTATTTATGTTTTGATATTTTTAATGGAAATCAAAATGGCTGACATTGAGCAGAAGAAACTGTTGCCGCAGAAAAATTCTAGCGTGACAAGATTAATGCTGCATATAAGGAAAAGAAATTTAAGCGCAGCCTTACATTTCAGCTCGCTTGTAAGTCTAAGCAGCACACTAATACCAATGGAACGATCTGAATGGGCCAAAAAGAGATCGAAGGCATTTTGGTTTGAGACGGTGAAGGAAAATTGGGATGAAGATGAATGGATAACCAATTTCAGAATGTCAAGCCAAGCTTTTGAGAATATATGCACCAAATTACAACCATTCATAGAAAAGCAGTCAACAAATTTCAGGGAACCGATACCTGTTCCACTGAGAGTGGCCGTTGCACTTTATTTTCTTTGCTGTTCATCAGAATACAGGACAATTAGTAATTTATTTGGTGTTGGATTATCAACAGTCTCAGTCCTTATCAAAGAAGTTTGCAGTGCCATCGCCCAACACTTATTGCCAATCTACGTTCGTTTGCCATCAGTGGAAGAAGTTCCAGGCGTTATCAACAGATTCCTAGATCACAGCCCTTTTTCTCAAGTGATTGGCGCCATTGATGGTTGTCACATAAGCATCCTTCAACCGGAAGAAAATGGGGAAGATTATATCAACAGGCACGATGTCCCATCCATAATACTGCAAGGACTTGTTGATGACTCGTACCTCTTTCGAGACATATTTATTGGCTGGCCAGGAAAGTCTCATGATTCCAGAGTCTTCAAAAATTCACCACTATTCCAGGCAGTTTGTCAAGGTGCCCTCCACCCAGCTCAAAACGTGGCTACTATAAATGGCCAACGAGTCCCTCCACTTATTCTTGGAGATTCGGCCTATCCCTTGCAAGACTGGCTCCAGAAGCCTTTTCCTCACGCAGCTGGCCTGACTCCTCAGCAAGTCAATTTCAATAATTGCCTCAGCATGGCCAGAGTCGTGGTAGAAAATGCATTCGGAAGATTGAAAGGACGCTTCAGGTGCATTGCAAAGAGGCTGGATCTAATGCTGGATAACTGTATTACCATCACCAGTGGGTGTACATGGGGTCAAAAAATTAACCCCTCCTCCCCACCTCGCATTTAACGCCATCAGGACTCCTCGCAAATACGTTTTTTTCCCATTGTTACCTCCTCGCATTACAAAAATTACTAAGTTGACTCCTCGCACCTCAATGTCACAACGAAACAAATCTAACAAATCAAGGACACTCTAATCACTGGCGTAAAATGAGAAGATTTGAAAATAAGACTATTGACTGTGCTTTTGATCACTGAGCATAATGCGCAATGCAGCGCAGGACGGATTTCTGGCAGTGGCGCCGCCAGGACTTTTAATTGGGGGGGGCAAAATAGGACGGGGTCTGGCGAAGCCACAGAAATTTTTTCCGGACCACGCCCTCTACTTTGGCTATAAATGCGACCAACGCCCTTTTCATTGATTGAACTAAAATAAATCAATTTGTTATAACAATAACACGAGTAAGCTAGCATCATTAGAAAAGCGAGGTTCTGCAGGGGACCGAACGACCAACCTCCAGATCCTGAAAATTCCTGCCACACAATCTAATACGCCACTAATGCGTAATAGAATTTTCGGCGGTCTGTCAGATTTTTTGATATTTAGAAATCTAAGGCTATCAGTGTCAGACTCCGAGCCTATCGCCACGCAGGAATCAATTTTAGTTTTTTTGTTAAGTTTTCATCAGAGCAATGTATTCGTATTGAAGGGGTTGTCTCAGTAAAGTGGACTTTTTCGGTCGCAGTTCTTCCACCGATAATCCAAAGTGGCGACAATATTGCCCGCACTTATGCCGGAGTTTTCTACGCAAAACGGTAGAGATTATCGTTTCCTAAATCTCCAGAAAAAGATCGGCCATAGAAACTCCGCTAACTCCTCCGATTCTTTTGGGTTCGACGATCCCTAAAGATCATTCAGCATAAGCTGACACATATTCATGTGTTGCATATTGAGCCCTTAATCACCATGAAAGCGACAGTAAATTAAAGTACAGAATTATCCCAAATTTTATACCAGTCTAAACACAATCAAAAGTAAGACTTGAAAAACTTATTGACACCGTCCACGTGGCTCGCCATGTCACACGACAAATACTATAGCAGAGGTAATGGTTCAGTTTTGCAAAAAAGAGGCACGATTAGACTCTGCAGAAACTAATAAAATCAAGATACACAGACCTGCAAAAACAGGCCTAAAGCAGATCCGTTCTCAATCTATGTTGTTGAGATGTGGAAGCGTCGAAAGTGAATAGAACGTGGGGTTTAGGGGCCAAGCCCCCGAAAATTTTTTAGGGCAGCACCCTTCAGATCGCCGGAAAATGCAATTAAAGACATCAAGAATATTCAAACTTGTATTTATAGATATTTGCCAATATCATTAGCCCTACCCCCCCTCCCGGTGCTTCTGATTTCTGGATAAAAAATTCTGATGACATGACTTCACACCGTTATTCCTCCTCGGTCTTCGCTGTTTAATGCAAAGGAAGCATGGGCTCCTCGTTTCTCAGTCCTTAATCTTATTTTTTTCCTCGCACCTCGCAGGTTTAAATTATTTTGGGATTCCTCCCTCGCACGAAAAATGCGAATCCTCGGTTCCTCGGGGTTAAAAAGTAGCCTCCTCGCCTCCTCATTCTCCTCGGACTTAAGCCATGTACACCCACCACCGCTTGTTGCATTCTTCATAATTACTGCGAGATTTTGAAACAACCATTTGATGAGAGATGGCTCTTTGATACACAAGTACATGACCAGCGAATTGCACTACAGGATGGAAATGAACGGCAAGATACGAATGCATCTGCGATAAGAGATGCAATTCTACAATATTTGGTGAATGAAGCAAGCGCATGAACAGAAGTCTATATCTCATCTCTATTTATAGTTTTTCTTTAAAATGTAAATGAGTTAGAAAACGGGGGATGGAGGGCTTCATGAATTTTCAATCCATCGCTTGTGACTGCCCCCTTGCTGCCTCCGTATTGCAGCAAATTTGAGAATATCAACCTTACTGTAACAATGTTGGAACAGTCTCAAGTGGAATCATCTGTGCACTTCACCGGGGGTTACACTCATTTTTTTAAATGAGAAACTTGACACTGATCTTTGTAGTAGGTCCCGATTCTTATAGTAAAAGTTTCTTGTAGAGCTTCTTAAATTTTCATAAAACTACATTTCACATTTTATCAACATTCAATGAGGACCGCTTTGTAAACAAAGATTTACAAGAAAGAATCAAATCATAAACAAAAATTATACTTTTTCGTATTATTTGGGTTGGTGATACACCTTCTGTTTAAAAACACTTTGCAACTCATAGCGAAAATTGAAGAAGTTTCTTAAATTTGAATTGGCCTATGATGGTTGCTAGTAGAGTTTCTTAATTTCTGGAAGAGGCTACTGTATACTACAGTTTCTTACGAGCAGTTTATTTTAACAAAAAATTGGTGCATATTATAGGGTTACAAAGCTCGGGATTTCTTTCATTCAAGATAATTTCACCTGTAAACGAATTTCTTTATAAGAAACTAAGAATTTGGGCCAGTACTGAAAGTTTCTTAAAATTATTAGATCTGTGACCTCCAGAACATTTCAAAACAACGTGTTTTGAAGCCTTTCCAATGTTTAGACATTACTCAAGTACTTTCAGAGTAATAAGATACAGGAAACAAGTGAGAATAAAGAAAACATGCTGGAGTTTCTTAATGTTTAGGCAATCTTACCCTGGGTACCAGAGCCGAACCGAAAAGAGCCGAAAAGAAAAAGAAAAATTTATTTTTCTTTTCGACTCTTCAGCTCTGGTACCCAGGGTAAGGCAATCTGAGAGTCTGAGTTTCTTATAAGCGGTTTCTTATAAAAAGAAATACGTGTATTGAAGTTTCTTAATTTTTTAGCTATTTGAGAGTTGAGTTTCTTACAAGCAGTTTCTTGTAAAAAATTACGTGTAGCTGGTGACCTTTCAGTTCACGAGAAGACCCCCTGGACCCAGACAAGAAATTCTCCACGCTAGAAACCTTTACATTTCTATTTACATTATCGAACGTTATGGATATATTTCATTTATTAAAGTTGATGTTGTGAATGCATAACAAGCTAAAATGTTACATTTATTTCAAGATCACTAATGTAAACCAGCTTTAAAAGTAGGATGTTTTGTGTGTACGAATGATCGCTCGCAGAAATCACGCAGTTTTTGAATTATTGGATTGCAGAAATGAAAGTGCAAACCTTCCTTTGCTGTAGCTATATAGTGAGTATTTATTTGCCGTTCTACATTTTACTTTGCCGGTTGTTTATGCTAGTTTAAAATTCAAGCGTAGCTTCATTCGATTCTTGATCGCAGACATAAAACCAAATGAAACAAATGATATGAAGAAATACAACTAAATAGGCGAGAAACAACAATTGATTAATAAGTAATTTAACAATCCTGCTTTTATGGAATAGGCTAGTTTGTTTAAACAAGAGTCCACGCAAAATAACTGATTTTACGATTAAATTTAAATTAAAGTCTTACGACAAAACAACCTCGACTTCTTCAAGGTCATTCAACCTTTTTATATCCCTGTCATTTCTCACTAATGTATTTGGTAGTTTTCTGAACTTGCGAATGAGCTCTGGGGCAATTTCAAATTCTTCAGAAACGATATTTGTAAACATTTTGAAGGTGCAATCTCCAGCCAAGTCAACTTCAATAAAGTCTTCATCGCCAGCAAGCCTAACCTTCGTCGTTCTCTTCTCTTTACTGTTTCCCGGTTTTATGCACTTCGCATTGTCATCTACACCACTGAACGTCTTGAGAAACTGTTTATCATTTTCTTGCTGCTGCTGCATAAAATCCCTGAGAGACTGTTGCAGGGTTTCAACCATCACTTGGCTTGAGTTACGCTTTCTTTTTTATTCGTTTTACTGAAATACAGCTCCTTGCATTCATAATTGGAACTTTCAGCTGAATTGCCAATCGCCTGCTGGTTTTTCGACGGGGTACCGGGAATGTTTCCTACTATGTTATCAATACTTGATAAAGGATTTTGCTGTACATCCTGAACTGTGTGACAATCTTCAAAGCTAATATCTATCATGGAAGTTGAAGCCTCTAGAGAATTGCTAGTGTCAATGGCGGGTTCTGTGGTATTGCTTGAAGAAATTAGGCCTATGGTTGTTGTCGTCTCTAAGGGCCTATATCCAGCAGAAAATGGTACGGAACTAACTAAACTGCATGGTGTTGATGTTGGCTTGTCTCCAAGAATGAAATCTAAAGTTTCAAAACATGGTGGCTTTTTGGTCCTGTGCATTCCCGTCTGCCGTTTTCCATCAATAAATTTTCTATAAGCGGTTGTCAGAGTCTTGACCCTCGTCTGGCATTGGTCTCCATCCCTGTCTTCGAATCCTTCTGCTCTTACAAATACCGCAATTTCTTCCCATATCGGCTTCTTCCTTGTGCAAGACTTCAGACGGTCTTGAAAGTTCGGCTGTCCCCATGTCTGAAGCAGGGTTTCCGTTTCTTTCTGCTCCCATGACCTCGATCTGTTAAAATTTCTAGCTGTGGATGCTTTGTCCGCCATTTTGCAATTTTCAAAAAAGATGAAATTAAACCAGCTTAACCCTAATTTAACCGGGCTTTTTTTGAACTAATATAGCCGGGGGGGGTGCTTTCCACCCCCCCCTCTATAAGTCGCCTTAGACAAATGGGAAATCATTCAAACCTGGCAATGGCGTAGTACTAACCATTCTTTACAGATTGGCAGATTTGGGTGTGGCCATCTCATTAGATGACGTCACTATGACGTCATAATGTTGAAAAATGTCAAAATTTATGTTTATCCAGCTAATTCGTTCTAAAAACAGGAAAAATATCATATAATTCGCTATTTTTCATCTTATTAGCCGTATTATTCATTCTTAATTCAAAAATAATACCTAAAGGTGTTTTTAGACTTTTATTTTTGAAGAAAATGACGAATATTGATGACGTCACAACAACGAAGTGGGTTTTATGACCAAAAATTGATACAAAACTTGCTAAAAATACTTTAAATGTATTGCAAAACGCAAATCTATGCATTTTCTACAATTTCCGCTGGAAAAAGTTTCAAATTTTGCAAAATGTACCCAAAATGGCGGCACATGTTACGTCATCATTTAAAAATGCTGATGTCAGCAAATTCCATTGTTCTTGATAACAAATGAAAGGTCTTTGTTTGCTGATTCTTTTAAGGTAAAATAATCAACATTTGAAACTAATTCTGGTTGTAAAAATATCAAAAACATTGATTTTGTCAATACCATCTACCAAATATGGTATTGTCATCTGTCACGTGACTCCCATTGTTCAAAAATTTTATTGTCAAAATGTAGCTAATAGATAATTAG
>REGM01000344.1:60039-74923 GCA_004194415.1 Aurelia aurita
AAGAACCAGAATTCAAGAACCAACTTTAAACACCCTCATTCAAGAACCGGAATTCAAGAACCAACTTTAGACACCCTAATTCAAGAACCAGAATTCAAGAACCAACTTTAAACACCCTCATTCAAGAACCGGAATTCAAGAACTAACTTTAGACACCCTAATTCAAGATCCAGAAATCAAGATTCAAGATCTAAGTGACCTTTGGCGCAATGAGTGATCTTCGCAAGTGAAAAACATAAGCTGCACTGAGTGGAGCCATAACTAGACAATAAAACTGTTTTTTGCATCTGTCAGATGAATAACAATAGAAAGTTACATTATTTGAAACATGATGTCCAAATAAACTGGATACTAAGCAATACTGGACACCGGCTTAACATCTGATTTTCTGCCCTACTGAGTGCAGAGGGGCTTTGGGGTTCCACGGGTTGCTGGTTTGGCCAATTTTAGCCTTCGGGATTTATGCTTTAAACGTGCGGGTTTACAGGTTTTTGGGATGTGCTACGGGTTTCGGGTTTAGTCTATTTTTCACTCAGATTTCGGGTTTTTATTCAAAATTCATAGGTTTTCAGGTTTTCCAAGTCATGTGGTTTGTTTAGTTGATTGAGGTGGAAGAACGAGAAAGAGTCGAGCGAAAAAGTTTGAAACAATCGATAAATGCTTGCGAAAATTCAAACTTTTTGTACAAAAGTGCAGTTTTGGGTTTGGATATTTTTGCCTCAGGGTTTGACGGGATTTTGCAAATTTTGGTCCGGGTTTGCGGGCTCTGGTACCCTCCAAAGCCCCCCTCAGTGCAGGCCGATGCGCTTAATTTAAATTTTTCATGTTCTTTCATTGGAATAACAACTAAAATATGTACTCTGTGTGCTAATTTCAGCTCCATATATTCTTTTCATCAATACGCTTTTATGTGTTTCAATTTGGAAAAACTTTGAAATTGTTTGCATCTGGCTCCCGTGGCTCTACTGAGTGGAGGGTGACTCATAAGAGATGTTTCTTTCATTTTCAGTGAAATTACTAAGCTCTTAAAGATACATTAAAATAGGTTGTCCACTATTCCGGATGTTTACAAATAGCGGACAGCGATCAGGTTTCTTGTATGGCCTAGGCATGCTCCCCCTCAAGAATTCATGCTTAGGCCATACAAGAAATCTTATCGCGGTCTGCTATTTGTAAACATCCGGAATAGTGGATATCATATTTCAATGTATCTTTAAGAGCTTAGTAATTTCACTGAAAATGAAAGAAACATCTCTTGTGTGTGACCCTCCACTCAGTACAGCCTAGTAGGGAGCCAGATGCAATTTTTTTTTCTTAAGTTTTTCGAAATTGAAAAAGAATATTAGGAGCTGAAATTTACACACACAGAACATCTTTTAGTGGCTATTCCAATGTTAAATTGTGTTGACACTACAGTATGGAAAAATGTTTTGACATCGTTTTGAGAGAAACTTCTTTCAATATTTGTTTTAAGATCTTACTTAATCAAGTAACTTTTGGATCAAATAGCTATAGATCGCTTGGACCAAAAATTTGGAATGGATTATCAAATGATTTCAAAACAGCCGAGAATTTGACCATTTTCAAACGATTGATAAAAAGTTGGGGAAGACCAGAGTGTAATGCTTGTCGATACGAAAAAGAGTTAAAATGCCTTTTGACGAGTTAAAAATATCTATGCCATGTATGCTGTCTCAAATGTATTGTATTTTATAAATATATAATGGAAATAATAGACTAATTTTGTTTTAAAACAAAAAATATTTCCTAACATTTAATTATATATTTATTCAGCGTTTAACTGATTAATTTCCGTATTTGATTTAGATTAGTTACAGCATTTATTTGTATTGTAGCTAGAATAAATAATCGAATTAAAATAAGATGACAACAACAACTTAATACATTGGAGGCCCTTATAACAAAAACACTATAGATTAATTCTTCATTTAGAGGAGCAGGCATTTAAGAAACTCATAGACACTTTTGGTAGAATCTGAAATGTAGAACACAAGAATATAATGAATTGATATAATGAAAACCCAACTCACACCGGCTCACAACTGTCATCTTGCAACTCACAATTCGCAACTCAAAAAATATAACGAAAAACCAGCTCGCAACTGACAACTTGCTACTGACAAATTGCAGAATATTCCTCCTTTGCTGACGTGGGCCCTTCTTGCCCCAGCCCGGTAGCCCGACTGGCCAGTCCGCCCCTGATGCCCAGTAAAAACAGCCTATTCTAAAAAGGAAGGCCCATAAACCCCACACGCTTAAGAGGCATTGTTTTGTTGCAAATAAGTTCTTTTTACACATAGAGCCAAGTGGTTTTTGTGTGCCACTGCGTTGGTAACTGTCTTTGTCAAACAATTCTCAATTTCAAGGACAAGCATTCGCAACCCTGCAGACAACAGTAGAATGTTAGTCTAACCTGTTTGATTTTTGCGACAAACAGGACAATGGAATGAACAGTTGCCATTCACTACGGTTCTTGAATTAGGGTGTCTAAAGTTGGTTCTTGAATTCCGGTTCTTGAATTAGGGTGTGTAAAGCTGGTTCTTGAATGCCGGTTCTTAAATTAGGGTGTCTAAAGTTAGTTCTTGAATTCCGTTTCTTGAATTAGGGTGTCTAAAGTTGGTTCTTGAATTCCGGTTCTTGAATTAGGGTGCATAAAATTGGTTCCTGAATTCCGGTTCTTAAATTAGGGTATCTAAAGTTGGTTCTTGAATTCCGGTTCTTAAATTAGGGTGTCTAAAATTGGTTCTTGAATTCCGGTTCTTAAANTCTAACGTTGTACATCTGGAATTCCTGTTTTGGAAACTCGGCCTCCCCGGTCTATTGTATTAAATTTCCTCTAAAACATGGGGGTATTCCCTGAGGGTGTACTTCACCTACGAAACCTGGGGTATATTTGCCATATAAGGATGCTAATATACCAATGAAACCGCTTATGAGAAACTGTAAGTAGCCTCTTCCAGAAAATTAAGAAACTCTAAGGAACTTATTGTTTTAGTCTAGACTATAGAAGTTCAATTTTCTTTAAATATTAAACAGCATTTGAAAAATTGCAATTACTGTTACTGTACTTATTCTTAAATTAGGGTGGTTCTTGGTTCTGGTTCTGGTTCTTGGTTCTTGAATCTTGAATTAGGGACTCCCTACCGACCATTTCGCCCTGTGTTACTCTTTCGAAGAGGTTGATTCAAGTTGTTTTTATCTTCGAGTTATCCGGCTCTGGCCAACTGGTAAGAACATCTCAGCAATATAGGATGCGAATTATAAAAAGATTTGAAAACATTTGTAGCAGTACATTATTCAAATCTCTTTTAGTGGGGAGCTAATTTATATTTTTAAATTCTTCGATTCCCATATGAACTCTGTTATTCAGATTCAGGCAGAGCCTTATACATTTATTTTGAGCTGTTCTGATTTTTTTGGATAACCTTTTTTTAGCAATGAAAACCAAGCACTGCATGCATAGTCAAAGTGGGGCTGAAATAATGCGTTTGCTAGTAACCTGCGAAGAGAAAAGTTGAGAAAATCTTTACCAAGGATTCTGGTAGCCATTGATTCACCAGACAGGCCCTCATCAAGAATACAGCCTAGATACGTCACTGAACTGTATTGTAACCTTGATGTCAGTTCTTCTGATGTCCAGTTTCTCACTGCCGGTTCATTTATTTTTTCTACCAAAAAGTATCGATTTCGTTTTGTTCTCTCCGAAGAAAAATCGCAGCGATTGCTCGTTTTGTATCATTCCTACTCATTGTGTAGATCTTCTGCCAGTAGCTCTTGAAGGGCTTAATCTGTATCAACACATCACTGATGTCGACCACAAGTGTCTTGAGGCTCTGGAAATACATACGATGGACCAGGTCCATGTGGGTGAAGAAAACTGACAGAACTGTCATGGAGTCCCGGGATGCTGTTCATCGATATAGGCAACCCACCATTTTCCGTTGTACTCAAAGGCTCCATGCATTTAAACCAGTTTCAGAAACGAAATTGCGAGTGAGCGAATACAGCAATAGCACTTCAAGCATCGTTGTTTCAGCAGTAAAAGAATCAGTTCAGGAGTTGGAACTTGAAGTTGTGGAGTTCAACGGAAAATGGTGGGTTGCCTATGTCGATGAACTGCATCCAGGAACCCATGATATTTCTGTCAATTTTCTTCACCCACATGGACCTTGTCCATCGTACGTATTTCCACAGTCTCAATACACTCTTGTGGTCGACATCAGTGATGTGTTGATACAGATAAGCTCTTCAAGAGCTACTGGGCGGACATAAACATTGCAGAGGAATGATACCAAAAGAGCAATCGCTGCACTAAAAAGAGACTTTAAAAAAACTTTATAACTGAACCAGAAATAACATAGTGCAATTCTAAAAGCTGAAAATAACATGTTTTGTGCAGTTTAATTGGTTTTGCACTTGTATAGCAAGTGTATAAACACAGAAACATCAAAAAGGATCATTTCGCTGGTACAAATCCTTGTTAACCAATATTCTGAAAGTGACCTAGGTGTGTTTAATTGGTGATTGTGACTAATCCCATGGAGGTCCCATCCTGTAATTTTCAGGAATCATGCAGTATAGCCTGTTCTAAATTCTGGTGATTTTTGTTTTGTTTTCCCAATTTACGACCGGACAGGGTCAAAGGTCAAAGTTTTGGAATATGATTTTACTATGTTAGCTTGGTTATTAGGCCCATTTTGATGGCAGAAATGGCATCTCTGAACAGAGAGCTTTCAAATGACACAACCTGCATGTTGATAGGTCAAGTATAACCAGAGTTAGCAAATTTAGGGCTTAGCAGAGCGGCCGCAAACGGCGAAATTTTGATTGGGCGTAATTAACAGGTTATGAGGCTTTCCGAAAATTTTTTTTTTTCTTGCATATAGTATCCAAAGTTGAAGCAATGTGCAGATTTTGAAAGAAATCTACAACATTGACGTCCAAAATTGTATTTTTTGGTCCCACTTGACATGGAATGTTCCCTCTGTCTTCGCAATTTCTCCTTATGTTCAGTAGGTCCCATACAAATGTTTCCGCTACTTGGGACCTAGACTGACTACCTCAGTCCCAGTTTCGCTTCGTTTATTGAATTGGATGAGGGCACTCCGCTCCAACTGGGACTGATAATAGTGATAATCTATCAATCTGAAAATCTGGCCAAACGCGCCAGAATGCAGGCGCGACCAATCAGATTGCAGTATTCCAAATATTAGTCTACTATGCCCAAATTGACCAATGGGAAATCAACATTTCAACCTCGCTCCCAGGATTAGCCTCCTTTTAGCCTCCCATCATCAATGGCTGAAGAAAGCTGCGAGGATTGCTGTGGTGAAATCTGAAGAGCATTTTGGATTTTAAAAGCAGGTTTTCAATGTCAAAGTGAAGGAATCTCCAAGCAATACATAGAAGAAGTAGTAATCTTGGTAATGGTAGGTTTTGTTTTCTTTACAATCTTAATGAAGAATGAATTTGAAGGGTTTTAGAATCGGTGAGTTCGAATCTTGTTGAATTGGCCTAGGCCCTTTTAAGCCCTAAGCGCCCGGCATCAAAACGAGGTTCATGGATTTTTGGCCGATTTTTCGAATTGTTTGATTATGAGTCGTAGTTGTAGCGATTATCAGCCCATCAAGGAGCGAAACTACGACGATTGCAATGAGTCTACTTGGGACCTACCAATATGGCGGCGGTCAAATATCGCGGGCTTCAAAATCATTTCGCGGCTAGCACTAGGTTTATTTCATATTTTTCATATTTCAATTTATTAAGGAGGGAGACCCTTCAGCCTAATGGCTGATTTTCAAGGGGCCCTCCACATAAAAGCTTACAAAATATACGGGTTAAAAACATCTAAGAATTACTTACAATGAATATATACAACTAAACTGTCAAACCTAACTATGAAAAATAAAAGAAAAAGTGCATAACACCAATAGACTGGGANTCATTCAGAGATGATTTCTCAGAGAGAGTGTTAGCTAGGAGAGCAGCTTTGATTCCAGATATGCTAGCAGCAAGGCAAGAGGGAAAACAGGCCTTCCTTGTGAGAGATCGCTTGGTTGTCAGGAAGCTAATTAAACCACCTGAATCAAATGATCCTGGAACTGCAAATGTAACGGAAAGGGGTCATGTAAGCAATGCAAGTAATGGAAGTGAAAATGAAGTTTTCATTAGGAACATGCCTGAGAGCACATGAAGATCCAAGGAAGGTTATTAAAACCCACATAATTGTGTTTTATTCAGTAATTTATTGTGTTGCATCTGATGATTATATTTTTCCTTTTTCAGTTAGTTTCACATGAATAACAAATGAATCCTCCAGATTTCCCATGTGGCATCTGCCATAAGAATACATCTCATCATAAAAAATTGGTTTATTGCAACAATTGCAATTTCTGGATCCACATAAAATGTAACAATATTTCTAATTCCGAATATGAACAGTTGAAAAAAGAACACGATGACGTGCCTTGGTTTTGTTTAAAATGCACAAAGGTCATGTTTCCTTTTGGCCAATTGGAAAATGATGAACTCTCAAACTTGTACGACTTTGATTTTCCTTCTTTTGTTGATTCATTGCCATCTTTTGAAATAACGTCTGGTCTTACAAACCTGCCTAACATGGATGATTACGATATTGATGAACATTTACCTTCTAATGTTAACTCCAGCTATCATACTCTTCAGGATTTGTCAACTCTAAATTCCTCAGGAAATGATTTTTCTTTATTTCATACAAACATTAGAAGTCTTTCACTTCATGTTGATGAGCTTATCTCAACTCTTGCATGTTCAAAAATTAACTTTGATGTTATAGGTGTGTCTGAGACTTGGAATTCTTTTGATAATCCTATTAAAACTAATGTGGAAATTCCTGGTTATAGTTACTTTCCATACCAATCTCATAGTCAAAATGGTGGTGTTGCACTTTATGTGAAGTCAGGACTTACTCCAATTCCTAGACCTGATCTTAGCAAAGATAGTGCTGACTTTGAGTCAGTCTGGGTTGAAGTTGAAAACAAAAATGGTAAAAATTATCTGCTGTGTTGTGCCTACCGTCATCCAAACTCAACTATTGATACATTCAGTGAGTATCTGCAAGACCTTTTGTCCAATCCAGCAGTATGTAATAAGCAAGTTTTTATTCTTGGAGATTTTAATATTGACCTTCTGAATTATAACTCTAACACACCTACCACAAACTATGTTAACTTCCTTTTCTCAAAACAATTTCTTCCATACATCATTCATCCTTCTCGAGTATCTGGAAATTCTTCCACACTTATTGACAATATCTTTTCTAACATAACAGATAATGAATCTGTAAGTGGTAACATTATGACTCAAATAACTGATCATTTCCCTCAATTTCTAATTGTCAAGCATGCAGGCATCACCTACAAAAATCTATCATATTTCCAACATGATTTCTCCAACCTCAATGAAGAAAATCTCTTACAAGAATTTGCAAGTCTTGACCTTAATTTCTTGAATGACAGTGCTTTAGATATAAATGCTAAATTCAATAGATTTTTAACCTGCCTTGAGGAATTAGTGAAAAATCATGCTCCTCTAAGGAAACTTTCAAAGAATGATATCAAATTTAGAAACAAACCCTGGATTAATGGCAAAATACAAAAAATGATGCGCATCAGAGATAGGCTGCTTAGAAACCTTAAAAATAACAAGGACCAATCTCTTGTGGATCTTTACAAAAAGTTCAGAAATCGGGTTTCGGAGTCCTTGAGAGAAGGTAAAGCCAGCTATTTCTACAACTATTTTAAAAAAAACAGCAATAACATGAAACAGCTATGGTCAGGTATTAAATCAGTTATAAGTATTAGGAAATCAAGTAATATAAATGTGATAAGTAAGCTGAAGGATAAAAATGGCAACATTACTTCAGATCCAGCAGTTATTGCCAACATTTTCAATAAGTACTTTGTTAATGTTTCTCATGATATCACTAAAAATTTACCAAGACCCAACAAGTCACCTGTAAATTTCATGGCTGGTAGAATTGGAAATTCTTTTTTCACTGCACCCTCAGTTCCTTTTGAAATATCTGATATTATCTCTACTTTAAAATCTGGAAAATCACTTGGACCTAACAGCATTCCTATGAAAATTCTAAAATCACTTTCTTCACTGATATCTTCCCCACTTTCTCAAATTATTAATGAGTCGTTTCAATTGGGAGTCTTCCCTGACAAGTTGAAGTTGGCCAAAGTAATTCCTCTTTTCAAGAAAGGTTGCCCACTAACAGCATCCAATTATAGACCTATTTCTCTTCTCTCCGTTTTTAGCAAAATCATAGAAAAAGTGATGTATGAACGTCTCTATAAGTTTCTTGGCAAACATGACATTCTATATGCTTTGCAATTTGGATTTCGTGCAAGCCATTCAATTAACCATGCTCTGGTTAGTCTAACAGAAACCATCAAGGACTCATTAGATAATAGAAAATTTGGTTGTGGAATTTTTATTGATTTGCAAAAGGCATTTGATACAGTGAATCATGATATTCTGTTAACAAAACTTGAACATTATGGAATCAGGGGAACTTCTTTAGATTGGTTTAGATCCTATCTCTCTGAAAGGAAGCAATATGTCTCAGTAAATGGATCTAACTCTAGCCATCTCAATGTCACCTGTGGGGTCCCACAGGGTTCTGTTCTTGGCCCTCTTCTCTTCCTAATTTACATTAATGATTTACCTCAATCATCCTCAAAACTAAAATTCTATTTATTTGCTGATGATACTAACATTTACTATGAAGCTGAAAATCTCAATCAGCTGCAAAGAGTAGTTAACAATGAACTAAAAAAGGTAAAGATGTGGCTTGATGTGAACAAATTGTCACTGAATATTGATAAAACTAATTTTATCATCTTTAAGTCTCCTCAACATCCCTCACCTGAAACTGTTAGCATAAACATTGGTAACCTCCCTGTCAAAAAAACTTCTTATGTCAAATTTCTAGGTGTTCTCTTGGATGAAAGTCTTTCCTGGAATTATCACTTGACTGAACTTTCTAAAAAACTTGCCAGAACATGTGGTATGTTCTTCAAAGTGAGACACTTTGTACCCATTAATGTTTTGATTTGCCTCTATAATTCTTTATTCTCACCTTTCTTTCAGTACGGTATTTTAGTTTGGGGTCTTACCTATGAAACTTATATCAATCCAGTTTTTCTGTTACAGAAAAGGGTTGTAAGAGCAATTTCATTTGAACATTTTACATCACCCTCTTCACCTATCTTCTTGAACTTAAAGATTTTGAGGCTGCATGATCTCTTTCAGCTAAAACTGCTAAGTTTTGTCTATGACAGTGTCAATAAAATCTCTCCTGCTTGTTTTCATTCATTCTTTCCATTAGTTGAATCTGTTCATCAATATGGTACACGGCAAGTCACCAAAAATTGTATTTTTGGAGCAAACCATGGAGCAAAGTGCTGGAACAACATTTCTGTAGAGATAAAAAGTTCACCATCTGCTTATAGTTTTCGTAGAAAACTCAAAGCGTTTTTCTTTGAAAACAATTACCAACCATAGAAATGTCAACATTATGCAAATTTTTAGAAACTTTGAAAGAATTAGCAATTTTCAATAGTTATCTTTGAAACAGGGGGTGCTCCCCTCTCGATTAGCCTAGCTACTGAGAGAGCTCCTCCGTAAGAAATTCCCCCACTTACAATTCCTCTTCTATTGTATATAATTTAATTTAGAATCTCTATTGCATTCTTTCCAAATTTAATTTTCTTCATATTTTGAATTGTTTAACCACTATCTTGTGTTTAGTTACTGTATCTGGTATATTAGCTCTAATTTTTTCCCATTTTGTATTTAGTATATCTTTTATTTTGTGTTTATTGAATTGTAGGTAGTGGTGGAATTTTAAAATATGAAACTGAAACTGAAACTGAAACAAGCCATAACCTGCAAGATTATAAACAGGATGTGCACGGAGAGGCTTCAGGATAAATTCCACCAGATATCCTTGCATTCAAGCAACAGTACAAGAAAGTGCAGGGACATCAAAATCCCAAGGTATAACCTTGAATATGTGAAAAAGGTTTTCATAATTCAGCTCTTACTGCATGGAATAGCATCCCTATCAATATTAGGGAACTGCCAACCCTCCCGCGTTCAAAAGAAATTAAAAAACCCATCTCAAGAGCTGAATTAAAAGAGCAGCAAATAAGCCCTAACAGTTCTAAAGTAATTTTTCCGTTTGTATATATATAACATTGTATTATAGATTGTAAATTTAACTTGTATTATTTTATGCTGAAGGGATTTCGTGTTATACATGATTTAATATGAATATGAAATATAAGCAACCAAGACACATCTGCGACGAGAGAATGGGCGCATACATATGGTGTTGCAGTACGTCAACGTACAGTGCACTAAGAAACTACAATGGCAAAAGCAAGAACATTGCCTAGTTACATGTATATACCCTGGGATTACCATAAACTCTTAAAAGTTTGTTAAAAAATTGAGCTATTATATTAATAAGACAAAATGACAAGAAAGGATACAGTTACACTTTAACAGTTCACGGAGCAACTTTGTAGGACTGAAGCAACTTTCGCAAGTAGCTAGTGTGTTCTACCACGAACGGAACTTCTCACCCAAGTTTCGTTTCGGGACCGGATTATTTAGTCATAACAACGAAATATTCACGCTTTTGAATTAGTGAAAATATGTTTTAGTTTAACAAACTCAACAAACTCCCAAAAAATCATTTATGGCTCAGCTGCCCAAAAAACTCTTTCAAATTTAAGCATAGATAGTAGGAGCATAATTGAAGATTTCATCGATAAACTACAGAGGATGGTAGAAAATATCCAGGCTGAAAACCCGCATTCTTTGATTCTTACAGGGGATTTTAATTGTAGATCTTCGCAATGGTGGGCAGGCGCTGTCCAGCAACCTGAGGGGACAGCGTTGGAAGAACTGATCGAGGTTAATAATCTCCATCAGTTAATTGAAGAGCCAACGAATATTAGAGACGATAGTATGTCTTGCATAGATCTCATCATTACTGACCAGCCTAATGTATTGGCTGATTTTGGTGTCCACCCTTCCTTAGATGAGCACTGTCAACATCAAATAGTTTATGGCGAAATAAACATTTCCATACCCTCTCCACCCCCATATAAAAGAACAATCTAGGATTACCCCAAGGCAAACACACAAAATATTCATCATGACCTACAGGCAATAAATTGGCATGCACTTTTCGTTACCCTTGGTTCAGAGGAAATGACCGAAGTCTTCACTGCGTCCATCTACGCTATACTGAATTCTTACATCCCCAACAAGGTCATTAAGTGTTGTGACAAGGACCCACCAAGGATCACTACAGCCATAAAGCGTAAGCAGAAAGTTTATAGGAAATTTTGCCAACGGGGAAGAAGGGACCAGGATTGGAATTCTGTAAAACGTGTTCGAAATGAAACATCTAAAATGATCTTGAATGCTAAGGAAGAATATTTTAAGAGGCTAGGAAGAAAGCTTTCTGATCCAAATAAAGATATAAAGAGTTATTGCTCTACCTTGAATAGGCTTATCAATAAGAAAAAAACCCTCATATTCCTCCGTTATTAGAAAATGGACTTTTCGTCACAAACGTACAAACTAAAGCTACTTTATTAATTGACTTTTTCATTGAACAATGCAGTGCTATACCGACAGGAAGCACTCTCCCAAATTTTCGTCCCAGGTGCGATTCAGTTCTTGAGAATTTAGAAATTGATAGACAAAAAGTGCTCAAACTGATAGGAGCACTTGATGCGTCAAAGGCACACGGCTACGATAACATTTCCATTGCTATGATTAAAACATGCGACTCCACGATTCTTGAACCCCTTTGCATGATTTTTGAGAAATGCCATACAAGTAGTCAGTATCCTTCCATTTGGAAACAGATAAACATCATCCCTGTTCATAAGAAGGGTAGCAGACAATGTAAAAACAATTATCACCCAATTTCTTTGCTTCCTATCTTTGGAAAATTGTTTGAAAAATTCCTGTTTGATTCGATGTACACCCACCTTTGTGCACATCAATCGGGTTTTCGTCCTGGTGACTCAACAATTAATCAGCTACTATCTATATCTCATAAAATTTACGCAGGTTTTGAACAGACTTCAAGCAGGGAAACACGTGCTATTTTTTTAGATTTTTCTAACGCTTTTGACAAGGTATGGCACAAGGGATTACTCTATAAACTTGAGTGCAACGGTATATCAGGGAATCTCCTTAATCTAATTCGAAATTTCCTTTCTAATCGTAAACAACGGGTCTTATTGAATGGTAAAAACTCGGAATAGGCGGATGTATCGGCGGGAGTGCCTCGAGGATCAGTTCTGGGACCACTGCTTTTCCTTGTCTACATTAATGACATTGTTGAGAATGTTAAATGTGATATCCAGCTCTTTGCTGATGACACGTCACTTTTTTCAGCTGTCTTTGATGAGTCTAAAACTGCAGAGGAACTAAATAGGGATTTGGAGAGAGTGCGGCTGTGGGCGTGGTAATGGAAAATGAAGTTTAATACCGAAAAAACTGAAGAGGTCATTTTCTCTGCCAAGAGGGTTAAACCAATCCACTCCCCTTTGTCTTTTGGGAATGATGAGGTAGCAAGAAAGACTGAGCAAAAGCATCTTGGTATGATTCTTGATTCAAAGCTTGACTTTCAAAGTGACATCAAAGAGGCAATACAAAAAGCGAGGCGCGGCATTGGGATGGTAAGATACCTGTCCAAATATGTTTCGAGAGACGCTTTAGATCAAATATGTAAGCTGATTATGGAGATATTATTTATCATAAATACGATCCTCAAATGCATCAAAAGTTTACACAGAGACTGGAACAGACTCAGTATTGTGCTGCTCTAGCGGTAACCGGAGCATGGAGAGGAACAAGCAGGGAACGTCTTTTCAAGGAACTCGGCTGGGAGGACTTGTATCTTAGAAGATGGTATACAGTGGCGAAGCTAAAGGTCATGCTGGTCATGCTCAGCATGACCAAACATTTTCAAAAATAAGATTTTTTTCAATCACAAAAAAGAATGTTTTCTTCACGAAAAGGCAGTTTCTTTTCCCCTAACTTGCTCAAAAATACAAAGATTGATCGAATGCCCCCCCCGTATTATTCAGGCTTGTCCAATGATGTCCCCCGTACTCAGTCCAGCTCATCCAATGAGATTCGATACTGAAAGCAGGACCAAACACAGGGCATCCATCCATCTTTGAGCATGACCAACCGGATGCTGCACCCTGTATTTGGTCATGCCCATAAGACTGGTACCCTATGTTTGGTCATGCTCAACAAAAGAGTCCTCTTTTGAGACAAAAGGGAAGAACAAAGCTTTGGCATGCCATTTTCGATTAGCAGGACCTCGTCGTAATGGTAATCATAACCTACTCCTGCTTTATCGATGAATGGTGCGTTTTGATTGGCTGAATATTCTCGTCCACAAAGCCCATTGCAAATAATTTGTACCTCAAGCCTGCCCATTTCTAAAAGCATGACTGAAGTCTACAAAGGCATCCCTGTGTCATTCGTGAGTTGCAATGCACGCAGTTGCTGTGTTGGTGTGTGGTTGGGCCTAGCAAAGCAACACAGAACCTCCAGTTTCGTTTTGCATTTGGTTGGTATTAAAGACGGGTTAAAGACCAAACGTAGAATCTTCGAACAAGCTTGGTACAAATACGAAGAAGGATTTTCTCTGTGAAAGTGAAAGTAGGTAAAGTAAGTAGTGACTTCTCTATTAGCCATGTTTATTAAATACTTAGGCCCGTTTGCCTCAAAATGGGTAGAAAGCAGGTACAGCAGGTACATGTTCTAAGCTGCTGGAATTCGTCTCTCACTTTTTATGAGGTATAATAACGTTTGATGCAGCTGGGAGGGTGGACTATTTGTTTCAAGACTGAGGAGAGGAGAAGATGTGAAGTGCAAACAACAACCATTATAACCTTATTAATTAAGTCTGGCGTAAATAAAATGGGGCTGATTATCCCTTCTGTGTTATTAATTATCATTTTAAATTCTACATATTATGTTATCTTGTGCTGTTTTAAAGCAACAAATATTAGAATATTTTAATTTTTCAGGTGAACGTCCAAGAGATCTTCCTTGTTTGCTTCCATATCCTTGCTGACCAAAGGAATTTCCAAGAGAACTCCAAGTTTAATCTGTTAGTGATAATTCATGAGATGAGAATGATGTCTTTGTTGACTTTCCTGATTGCTGGTACAAAGAACTTTTTAAGAGAACTTTCCTGATGATGCAGAATTATCATAATTTGTTATTGGTAAAAGAGCTTTCCAAAAGAAGTTACTGTTTTGTGCAATGATGACATAATCTGAGTTAGTTGCTAAAGGAACTTTCAAAGACAAATATCTGTATTTGTGTATTTTTTTATGTAATTTGTTGCTGAAAAGGAACTTCCTCCCATAAAAGAAAACCTTATTGTAAAAGCTGTTGTAATTCACTTGTAATGTTGTGAAATGCTATGAAACAGTGTGAACAAAGTCTTTCATTGAGACATAGACTATGATTGAGACAAAATTCTTCAAACAAGACAAATGAAAAATGTTTTCAACTAAAAGAATTGCCCAAAATGTAATAAATTTGACATGCAATGCCTGCAAGATCTATCAATAAACATAAAATGTTTCACATAAAATGCCAGGCCAGGTTTGAATTACATTCTTTTATTTAAGAAACTCATTTTAAGAAGTATCTGGTAGATGCCCAAGAATTTAAGAAACTCTGCCTTTGAGAATCACAAAGAAACTTTCAAATCTGAATGTGTCCATAATGTCAAGAATTGTATCAATAGCAATCA
>REGM01000344.1:75319-93337 GCA_004194415.1 Aurelia aurita
TAGAAGGTCAGACCTAAGTTTTGAAATAAAAACATGCTACCTTAATTCTGGTCAAAACTTCATGAAAATGTGAGTCTGCCTTCTTCATCAGGTATACATTTAATCCCTCCAGCAATTAGATGCAACCACCATCACTATTTGCAAGAGGGCGTTTCCCAGCAAAATAAAGGGCGTGGCCCAAAAAATTTTCTGGGGGCTCTGCCCCCGGACCCCCGTGGCTTTTGCGCCTTCGGCGCAGAGCATGACCAGTTGTTTCCACCCAGCTTCGCCACTGATGGTATAGACGATTGTGTCATTTCTATAATTTGATAAAATCTCGTTCCCCAAATTATTTGTTCGTTGAAATTCCCCCCCCAGCGCAATGTAAGCTGCAATCTTCGAAATATGAGAAATTATGACTAAATTGTTGCAAGAACAGCTCGATACTCGAATACCTATTTTCAAAATGCTCCGTTTGAGTGGAATTTGCTTGATGATAACATAAGAAACTCAACGTCAATTGCTGAGTTTAAACGTAAATTACTTGTCATGATAAGACCAAGTAAAAATTCAACTTACGGTATAAATGATATTGTTGGTGTTAGACACTTGTTGAAATTGCGACTAAAGTTTATTGGACTAAATGAGCACAGATTCAGAAATAACTTTGACTGTCTAGATACTGCCTGCCTGTGTGTTAGAGCTGATGAAGATAGTGAAAATTTCCTCCTGCACTGCCCTATCTTTGAAGAACCACGAAGAGATCTTCTTGGCAGCTTATCGGATATTCTTGGGTTAAGGTTACTGTAACCCTTCAGACAAAAAATATTTGAGTACCGTTTCAACCAACTCACTTCTAGAAATAACCACAATTACTGGGAGATTTGAGCATTTTAAAAGAAGCAATCATATTTCTCAAAAAATGCGGGAATAGGCTTCAGAGGATTAAAGTAAACTCACTTGACCTTGCAGCTATATTCACAACATCCCCTGCTGATATTTTCTTGATATAACGATTGACCAAGACAGCGCTAAAGCTTTATTGCTTCACCTGCGGCTTTATGTTTGCACTTTCAAGAATAATCTTTTTTCTCGCGTGTTCTGCTTCAATTTGATAAAAGCCTGATTTCTCGAAACAAGATTCCGGGGTACTGGTGGGTACTAAAAAATCTTGGTGTACCTAACGGGCCAATCAAATCTCTTGACACTTGGCATACAGGGTCACAGAGCAAATAACTACAAAAGAGTGTCAGTGATTTATGATAGATCCACTGGTCCGACATCTATAAGGGTCTGAAAGTTAAAAAAGACATTTCAGGCATTAATATTAATTTAAAATTGCATTATTTAAAGACAGTACGTTTTATTAAAAATTCGTGACACACTTTTGCAGTTTAGGACCTTAAGTCTTTGGTAAATAGATAGTTTTGGTCTAGCAATGCCCGATGGGGTACGCCAAGATTTTTTCGCAAGGGTGTTCGATTTCGCCTAAAATCTGGAATAAATCATATGCGTTTTTATTGAAGCAACTGGTTATATTTTTATGGCATTCCACGTTTAATTCTGCTTTGAATAACATACAATTGTGTTTGGTATAGTTTAACCCTATTAATACCGGGCTGTTTGGACCCTTGTAGTAACGGGGAAGGGGGCACAAAGTGCCCCCCTTCATCACTTCGCGAATAATGTAGATATGAGGGCGAGACTTGGTGCAATGGTGCACAGTAACAAAATCTAAACAATAGGGCCCTTTTTTTATTCTTCATTACATCCATGACGTCACTATAACGTCATAATGGCGGGAAAATGCGATATTTTCTAACTATTGTCAAAATTAGCAATATCTAAGGTTTTATTTAATAATTCCTTTCATAATGGCTCTAGAATGTATCACAAATCATTAAGGAGCTTAAATCAGCAATATAATATCTATTTAAACTCATTATTTATTTCATTTATTCATTATTTAGTTACACCGGTTTTTCATTCTTTCATTAAAAGCCCTAATTACTGATGAAAATACTCTAAAATGCCTTAACCCTATAGTGGTTGGGCTATCTAGATTAGGGTATGTATTTTGCTAAAAAAGGTCGGCGTTTAGGGTGCATGTCTTTTCTTTTGAAGTTTAGATTAAGGTTTCATGCCTTTGACGTTCATGATCGCGTGATCACAATACGTTGTTTACATAGATTTACATTTCACCCCCGCAATAGCCTTGCAGCGTTGGCGGAAGCCTCATTTTGAGATATGGAATCGAGAAAACTTACTAAGATTTTTTCGCTCGCAGGTTCTCGATTCAACTCGAATAGATATGCGGCTCCGCCGCAACAAGGGTCATATTTTGGGAGATTTTCCTTAAACATGGGTCGGTTTTGCTAAATCGGCAAAAAAAATTTAAAAATGAGTAGTTTTCCGCCAAAATTCTTCATGCAAATGGGTACGAAGGAATTTTTTGGCAATTAGAAGTGGGTAGCTTTGACGAAAACCGGGCGGCAGACCCCCGTCCATCCACAAGTCGTGTATGCATCCCCCCCGGGGAACACATTTTTATATTTTGGTTCCTTGCTGCGCAGACGCAAGTCAATCGATCAATGAATCAATAGCCGCAAGATGGCGAACCAACAACAGTCTGCTTCTGCACAAGCTCTAAGCTTAGATCCCGACCCAATGGTTAAATTCAATTCTTTACTGCCAATTTTAAGAGAATCTGTTAAGGTAAGTCAAATGCTACGCTTCTGCTTCAAATTAGCTGTTTGTGTTGCTTCACGGAGAAGACGTTGAATTGTCTGAATCCATTCCATCCATGTCATTTTCATGTCATGTCATGAAAGATATTTTTCAAATTTGATCCTCCAATTAGATCCTCGCGAAATCCTAATAATCTTACTCATTACAGGCCAAATCAGGTTACTTTCGGCACAGCCTCAAGTTCTTAGGACCACAGATTTGGAACTGCTTACCAAATGAGCTAAAGTCGGCTGACAACTTTAATAGCTTCAAAAACTTGGCGCTGGTGCATTTACGCACACCTGTGCCTATACTGATCCTAACTAAAAACCCTACTGATCCTAACTAAAAACCCTACCAAAGCCCTATAGAGGTGTGCGTATCTGCACAAGGGCCAAAAACTTAATAGCTCAATTGGACGGTTCAGTTCAGTTCAGTTCAGTTTTAATTTTAAAATTCCACTACATAACATCCTTCATATAAATAATTAACCAAGTTCAAATTACAATAACAGAATTACACAAGATGACAAAAGCAAATAACAACAAGTATATAGATAACAGTAGGGTTTGCCAGTCTGCAAAGCATGGCAGTTCTCGACAAGATCTTGTGTGTGCAAAGGCAAAATAAAATGTGTGCATGTGTGCAAGTGGCAGAAATGGTGTGCAATGTGTGCACTTTTCAGTTTCTGTCAAATTCCTTCAGCAAAATTAAATTATGTCAAGAATGTTTGTGTGCAGCCAGTGGTATGGTGGCTGGGTGACCGGGGGCAGTGACCCCAAGGGAGAAGAAATAAAGGGTGGCCATAAAGGGAGTCTAAGCATATAAAAGTGGCTCAAGCCACTTGTGGTCAAATTCTAGCCTATCAGATATCAGTATTTCCTGTTGACATAAATAGGTTACCCAAACATGGTTCGGCACAGTCACGTGTCTTTTTTCTTTGCATGGCTATTGTTATCTAAGGCTGATATATCCTTAGATTCCCTTTAAACTCCAAAAAGACGTCTTGGAAATGCCTTCCACAAAAATTTTGTTTTGTAAATGTCAAGTCTAACAAGCCCATCAGGTAGGGGATTGTGTGGAGGAGGCCTGGGGCTTCAGTTGCAAGAAAGACTTCATCCTTGCCTTACTGGAATGACAATAGTCTGCCAATAGTGTTTTTTTATCACTAAACTTATAAAGTATGAATTGAAGTATCTTTGTAAGAGCGAGCTGAGGGGGAAATTAAACCAGATGAATTTGTGTTGTGTATTAATAACTCAAGTGAATATCAAGTGTTTGGGCTTTAACCAAAGTGAAAATCAATTTCCCACAATATACAAAAGAAAAAGAAAGTAATCATGAATGTTTAGTTAATCACTTGAAAAATAATCCATTTCTGCTTTATTTTGATTCTCTATTCTTCAAAACTTTCCCTGAAAAACTTCTTGTTGGCACGATTCTTCTTCCAATAAGCAAAGAGAAATAATGTAAAACGAAAACGAGGCCAAGTTTGAAACCGGTCAGTTCAGGGAATATATCAAGAACTGCCATGAAAACCCTGCACCTCCAGAATTCCAGAAAACATTTTTGCTCTTGTTCAATTGAACAAGGACTTCATATCTAGAAATTCAACCTTGAAACCTACACAATATTTGAATTTGGGTACATTTTACAGAAGTATAGGGAGTGGTCATAAAGTATCTACCAGGAGGGGTTGGAGGATTTTCGTAAATTTGATGGAATTTCATGTGGTTCTTCATTAAAAATGAGAAAAGAAAGTGAAAAAAGTAAAAAAATACTTGGTTGATCTGATAAGCTAAAAAAGGAATTTGTGAACAAATCCAATATGGGCAAATTATCAGCTGTAGTGCAGGCAAAATCTTCACAAAAAATGGGTGATAATTTTGCAGATCCAGCTGCTAACACCTTTTTGTCATAAGCTGAATTCATGCCTGAAGCATTTTTTTACTTCCCAAGTAAGACTTGTGTTTGCCCAAGTAAGGCTCATGCATCATATGAAACACAAAACTTATCCAATTAGCATTGAGAAAAACATTGCAAGTAATGCAGAGTTTTGAATTCAAAGCTGGATTTTGAAGTTGTAAAAAGTTGGATGCATGATGTACTTGATAAATAGTCAAAATAAAGGCATCATTTGAAACAGTTAAAACCATGTCTTTTATGTGCATGTCTACTGTATCCATCATGAGTATTAATTTTCATGAAATTCATGCTATATCTACTATTTCCAGCCATTTTTTCAAGTTCAAGGTAACCAAAATAAAAGACAGGTATAAAATCATTGGTATGACATTTATATAATGATGTATGTTCTCGTGGATTCTATGCTAAACGGTCCATTGTTTTTGCGTGTTGGGTGATAAAAAAAGTGAAATTGTAATTCATTCTACGTGTAAATTCATTCAGGCTTACCGCTTTCAGTGATAGAGTTTGGGCTGTATGTATTATCAGTGTTGTAATCGTCAACATGTTCTGCGTCCATTTTCGTGTTCATCTCCAGTATTATTCGTGTTCATCTAAGTATTATTCATAATTTTCTCTGTCTCTATTGCGTTGTGTTGTGTTGCGTTACGTTGTGAGGTGTGCACTGTGCAATCTGGGATAGGCAGGGGTTGCACGCCTTGCACGCGCTTCAGTATATGATACCACAATAGGGTATAGAGTTGATAGTAAAATCACTGACTAATACGGTAAGGTATTGTAGTTGAATATTGTGAGGGTAAACCATATTAGGGTAAGTATTGAACGGGTAAAGAAATGGACTAGTAATAAATCATCAAGAATTCTGTGAGTGGAAGATATTGAAGAAAGGTGGCTAATTGATGCAGTTGATCTGTATAATACAGAGTGCGTAAACATCTATTGTAAAGATGGTATGTAAAGGAATTTTTCAATCAAGCATAGGGCAAGGAATGCAAGGAAAAAGGTAATAAATCAGGAAAAGACAAAGGTTAGAGATGTAAATATAGCAGCGAATAAAACTATTGCAATAGGACGTGAGGCAGGTCATGAGAAAAAATTTTTATACAAGAGGAAGAAATGCATGAGATTCTAGAAATAATTTCCTGGGAATACTTCCCTTGCTCGTTGTTGGTTTTCGGGTGGTGTATCATATAATTTTGTTTATATAACTCGTTATTATAGAATAGGAGGGTGAAACTCTTGGTATTTGGTGTAACTATGTGGCTTTATATCAGTAGTGATATATTTTCTCGTCTAAAAGTCGTTGGCTATTTAATTTACGCCTCTGGTTGTTTTTTTGGACAGCACAGAGTGAAAGCAAATGGTAAAATGCAACTAAAATACAATACAAAGGGAACAGATAATTAAGGTAACTGAATAAAGAGGGAGTATTACCTACCACCCATAAGCTATGCCAGCTGCGATCTAACAGGGTATGGTTGGAAAGGTTGCGAAGTGTGGTAACGGTCTTCGTGTAGTAGCATGCGGATATAATGGGCTGGATTGTGTTGGTATGGTGGAGGCATCCGAACGGCATGTTATATTTTGATATCACGATAATCTAGTTCCATTGATGGTAGGAGTAAGTGTATAAGTCGACTGTTAATGTCTGTGTAGTGATTTCTGACTTATTGCAACTCATCAGCTAAAAACCCACAGGGATATTTCGAGGCTTTAATTCTAGTATATCCATTTTATTTGTGGGCGCCCCATGCAGTCCTGCGTCCAGGACCACAGTTGCTAAGTTCAGTTTTTTTAAGTATCCACAAACGTTTCTTCGATATTCTCCAATATAAATACTTTCAATGTTCTCCAGTATAGAAATGTGTTTATAAACTGGTTTCTTGTTGGCATGGTTTCTCGCGCGGCTTTGTTCACGTTTGTTCATGTTGTTGTTGTTCTTGGAAGTTGTTATTGTTGTGGTGGTTGTTGTTGTTTCTATGGCAGTGGTAATTTTCTTTTGACCAGCTTGTCTTTCAGGTTGGGCCTTCTTTGTAGTGCTAAAATTGGTTTACTTTTGTTCTAAACCTGTTGGAGAACTAGATTATTTCTTATAAGATGCCAGTGGCTCATGAGAATGGAGCCAATTTTCGCTTTTTCAGAGTCATATAGGACTATGAAAGCTATGACACTATTATGATTGTTTCCCTTATTGATTGGGGGATTAGGCCTTTGAGGACGAATTCTAACATTTGTTTCAGTTTGTTAATTGGTAGAGGAAGGTTTTGGCCATAGTATCGTAACATGGCGTTGAGGCAGTATTGTATGCCCTCATTCTGAGGGATGTAAGTGTAAAGTGACTTAACATCCAGAGTGGCTACCAAGGAGCCTTCTGGGATATTAGCCCTGTTGTTCATTATCATTTGTAGAAAATGTTTGCTGTCTTTGATATATGATAGAATTGTTTGGACTATTAGTTTGAGGTGGTAGTCCAGATACCGAAGGTTTTTAGTAGGTGAACCACACTCTGAGGCAATAGGTCTCCGTGGTTTGATGTCATCAATTTTTGGTTTGTTTATTTTAGGCAACAAATAGACTCTTGGAGCGCGGGGAGAACTACTTGGTTCTAGAAATTCATAAATATTTGTAGAGATATTATTTTTTGCTAAAAGGCTTGTTAGAAATGAAATAATTTGAGCCGCAGTTGAATATCATTGGTATGACATTTATATAATGATGTATGTTCTCGTGGATTCTATGCTAAACGGTCCATTGTTTTTGCGTGTTGGGTGATAAAAAAAGTGAAATTGTAATTCATTCTACGTGTAAATTCATTCAGGNGTGGGTTTTTGGCCCAAAATTCTCTAAACAAGGGTCATTTTTCGGCAGATTTTCCATAAAAATGGGTCGGTTTGGTTGAAATCGCCAAAAAATTGCTAAAAATGGGTAGTTTTCCATCAAAATTCATCATAAAAGTGGGTTGCTTTCTGAAAACCGGGCGGCAGACCCCCGTCCATCCACAAGTCATATACCCCCCCCCCGGGTGCAATACCTGCTAACCAAATGCTTATAATGCAAAATTGCAGATAGTTACGAGCAATTTTTTCAGGGGGCATCTCTGGTGCAAGTGGCGTAAAAGAAGTAGTGAGACTTTAAGTTCCATGTTTAGTGAATAGCAATACCTCGGGATTGCTCATCCTGTTAGGAAACAAGATATATGCTAGACTTATAACCTGGTTCCTAGTTTCACTTTAGAATAACATAAAAGATTGTGAAACACAGAAAATGATACCAAATTTTTAATATTCACATTTATATTTTCCTCTTCTACCTGTGGTCCTTGGAAGATGCTGTATAAAGTGACCTTATGTGATTCTGGTTTTTCTGGCTGGCTCTATGAGACTCTGGCTGGCTCTGGGTGATTCTGGCTGGCACTAGGTGATTCTGGCTGGCTCAGGTGTGTTTTGGGTGGCTCTGGGCGGCTCTAGGTGATTCAACCATTTAGTAATGCTGCCTATAAACGCTTAAAACTTGACGAAGTTAAGTTTTCTTGTCCTTTTTCAAACAGTTTCAGAAACAGCTTCCACGGATAATAAACTCACTTATAACTGTGGACTATTTTTTAATGTTTACTCAAAAAAGTTCCTGGTGATGTTAATTTATAAAAAGCTGTTAACAAATTGTCAAAAATTCTATTTTAGCACCGGCAAACATGGAAGTTGTTCTAAGCCAAAGTATAGGGAGTGTCCCCAAAAACTTTCCTGGGGGCTTCACCCCCAGACCCCCTCATTTCAATACCCACCAGTTAATTTGCTCTGGCCACGCTGCTCCTGTTTTCTATTGAAGAAGATAGCAGAACTCGTGGTCACAACTTAAATATACAGAAAGAGGAAGATGACATATATGTCTACTACTAAGGACCGTTTTTTTGGAACTTGTCTTTTTGGAATGATGAAATAACAATGAATAAATTTACTATGATTGTCTTCGCTTGCCTCATCCTTCGATTTCTCGTCAAACTGCGCTTTCCACCTAAATGTTCTATTGCAAGGACCGTTTTAGTTTCAATGCCTGATTCGGCCTCACCGAATTATGTTTAATCCAAAGGCACATACAAATCTATTGTTTATTCTTTTTTGCAACCACCTCTAAGGGGACCATTATGGAAATAAGGTCAACTCGACCTATTAATGCTATCCCTGCCACTGTAATTAGAGGTGTTTTTTAACTTGTATTTTTCTTTTTTAGTCTTAGTATTAGTAGTATCATACATACATACATACATAGAGTTATATTTATTAAACTACGAGAGCTCTAATGAAATTTTTCCACAGTCACACAGTTGCCAAACAAATGATTGCTGTTTTCGTCTCTCGCGCTGGTCATTTAGCAACCATTCCACTGGTCACCCAGCGCACCGTCACTACTGCTTGGTATGCGAAGGACTGTTTGCCTTGTGTGCTTGCTACAGTTGCCGAAAGGCGCCCCAGAACTCGGCGTCGTGGTCTGCTGCTGCATCACGGCAATGCATCTGCACACAGGTCAGCCACTGCACAGGAGTTGCTGCAAGCGGAAAGGGTCCAACAATTGGAACAACCACAATACAGTCCTGACCTGCATCCGTGGGACTTCTTTGTGTTCCCTTTTGTTACGTCAAAGCTTCGTGGGGTGAGATTTGACACCCCTGATCTTGCAATAGAGGCATTTTTGGAGCACTTTGAGGGTATACGCCAAATTGAATAGCCTAGCGTGTTCCAGAAGTGGTTTTAATGTATGCAGAAGTGTATAGACAATGCTGGGGAGTAGTTTGAAAAGATATAGACAAAACATTTCAGTTATCTTATTTTTAATTTTTAAATCTGGAAATTTCTTGAACGGCCCTTATAAGATTAATCTTATTAGGGTTCTTGTTTACCGTGCCTTCCACATTAGCTCTTCATACCGCAATTTTCATGAAGAAATTGTTCGCATCAAGAGAATCTTGACTGAGAATTGCTTCCATGATATGCATACCTGACGTCACAGCAATTTTTGGGTGGCAGACGAGACCATAATGGCGGACGCGAGCTGTGAATCTTCGGGCGCGCCTTCTTCTGCTACCAGGATCACATACTTGAAGTATAAGAATTGAATATCATTTTGAATATTATCACTGCTCTCCTGGCGCACATAGTGCAGCACGTAAATCTCTGTGTGGCACGCAAAAATTAAACAGTCCATACTGGTACATACTCATTTTTTGTCTTTTATCTTCTTCTAATGATACTCATTCAAACTCATTCTCTCAACTCATTTTAAAGATCTGCAGATGCTTTGCAGCGCAAATCAATAACTGTTTCTTTAATCAACCACAGTAATACCTAAATCGAAACTACACTGCTAAGGTGGATCCTACAGTTAGCTGAATTCTAAGGTACCTCCTTTATTGTCCATTGGGGCATGTTCTCGTGAAGGCGTAGAATGAAGGGTTGGTATGGGATTTTGCCCTTCTCTAAACATTATCAAAAAGTAGTTCAAAATAGTAGAATCTGCTGTTTGAAAACTCATTGCTCCCACCTAGAACATACTGAGCTGTTTGTTTGTTTGTTTGTCAACTTATTTTAATTCGATTTTTACCTAGCTATACATATATACATATATACAACTAATCTAAATCGAATACACAAATGAATAAATAAAGAAATAAATAAATTAATTAATAGATAAGTTAAATATTCAAATTTAAATGGACAATGTATGGACAAAATTTATAGGATATCTTCGAATTGACAAGCGTTACATTTACAAGTAGGGCCATCCCATTGTTTTATTATATTTTTGAAGCTATTTAAGTTGTCAGCTGATTTTAATTCATTCGGCAGACAATTCCATATCTGAGGTCCCATGGCACTAAGGCTGTTGGAACCAAACGTTACTTGATTTGGCCGAAAATGATTCAAGTTATTCGGATTTCGCAACGAATAATTTGAAGTTCTAAAACTAAAGATATTATGCATGAATGATGGATTCAGGTTTTTCAAAGTTTTAAAAATTTCGGTACAAAGTGTCCTTTGACGAGCAACTAGCATTGTGTATCTATTTGATTTGAGAAATAAGTCTTTATAGGAGCTTACATGATCATTATGTAGAAATCTCAGCGCTCGTTCCTGTATCTTTTCAATTTTCTGCAAGGATTTGGAAGATGAAAAGTACCAAACCAAAGGACAGTAGTTAAAGTTCGAATATACAAAACTCTGAACCAAAATTTCCTTCTCCGCAAAACCAATGAAAGACTTAAGTCGTTTTAGGACATTTAGTTGGGATGCAGCTTTCTTGCAAATATTCGATATATGTTGATCAAAGTTCAATTTATAATCCAGTGTTACACCTAGGAGTTTAACGTTCTCCTCAGACTGGATAGATTTTCCCGAAAAGTCAAGTTTTATTCCGCAAGTATTTGTTTGATCTTTTTTGACAAAGAGTGCATGAAATTTGTCAGGGTTAGCAATCATTCCACTTTGTTCGAGCCAAGATAGAGCGTTACCTGCTTCATTTTCCAAAACCTTGACCAGATCTGGCAAGGACTTGGAAAAGTAAGCTAGCGTATCATCATCAGCATAATTGTACATAGTCAGTTGTTTTATGAAAAAGAAGAGATCATTTATATAGAAATTAAAGAGAATAGATCCTAGCACCGATCCTTGCGGTACCCCTGAAACAATATCTCGAAAAGAGCTGTGCACGTTGTTTATCCGCACACTCTGTTTTCGCTTTTTCAGACAGGAATGGATCAGAAGTAGTGAATTTTCAGATAGGAATGGATCAGAAGTAATGCATTTTGGTTCATTAATGGAGTTTAGCTATAATCAAATCATGCGGAATGGAATCAAAGGCTTTTGAGAGATCCATCAAAACGGATCCTACAAGGAAGTCATTATCTAACTTAGATTTCCACTCTTCCACGAGTTTAATCAAAACATTTATCTAAGAAGGGAATGAGTTGTTCCTTGAGAATTTTTTCAAAAATCTTTGAAAATGTGTTAAGTACACTGACGGGACGAAATTTTTTCTCCACAGTACGAAGCGGTTCTCCCTTATCTAGAGGGCAAACAGCAGCGGTCTTTGCATTCTGGGGAAATACAAAGTTACGAATGCTGCGATTTATGGCTTTTGTTAAAGGGGGAGCTAGTTCATCACTGGCCAGACAAACAAGTTTTGGTGGAATTTGATCCACACCGGTGGATTTTCTGCCATCAAGCATTTTTAGTTGGGGCCATACATCCTTGGTAGTAACCTCGTTGAAAGAAAAGGTTTCAAAATTACGTTCTGTGTCTTGAACTATAGCCAGGATACTCGGGTGATCCTTGTATTCATCAAGAATTAACCTAACAATTTCTCGATTATCAATAGAATTTGCTTCGTTAATGCTGCACGGTTTCTTACCAGAAATATTTTCCAGCTAGCTGTCTATGCTATACGGGATAAGGCTGACATTTGCTCTTTCCCAGTTGCCATGTTGGTTCATGATAACTTATTGAGGGGCATCATCTTTCCTAAGCTGTTTTCAACCTCTTTCTGTACAGCGTTCTTAGTACATGGCAAATGGGCCCCTTAACCCTATCTGGAGCTGGCAATTTTAGACATCTCAAGGGCTGGGGGTGCTGATTCTGCCCCCCCCCAGTGAATTAGAACTGAGTAGAGATAAAAGCTTGATTATCGGCTGTTATGATATTCTTTTATGTGGGGAATCCGAATATGTAGCTTATTTTGCTCTAATTGTTGTATATTCGATAATGTCGTCAGTTTTCTTTGTTTTAGGCCAAAAATAGCTAAAATTAGTTGTTGTTCATATTAAGATCTTATCCGTCAAAACACAGTAATGGTCGAAATGCTCACGAACACGTGTTGCGAAAGGCCTCACCGACATATCAAGAATTCCAGCTTGCACAAGAGAATTCGTAAGCAGCACGTGAAAGGAGTCTATTGGCGACTGGGAAATATGTATAAATTGATTGACATGTTTTGAGTGATGATTTTTTATTGCTTTCATTCTAGAACGTCATTCAGCATGCAGTTTACATTCTGCACAATACTTCCCCTGATGCAACAAGGTAATACATTATTTTTTAAATTTGTCAAGAAGCCTGTAGATCATGGCAAATAATGTCTTTGCGGGGTGGCGGCTGGAAGTGAAAATTAGTTGTTATTCGGTGAGCGAAGCGAGCCGAAAAAATAGGGGGGTCCGGGGTACTCCCCCGGAAAATTTTTGCGGCCACGCCCTTCAGTTTGGCGTAGAACGCCGCAAATGATAAAAAGATTTGAAAATAAGCAATTAAAATCAGCAAGACATAAAGGGGCTACATATATGAACAGCAATGGAGGCAAAAACTGGGGAACAGGTTTTCCATAGATTTATATACAAATAAAATCAAATGCAATCACTTCAGTGCTATGATACCACTGAAATCACAGTTTATTTATTCCATACAATCTATTCTAAACTAAGAGGACATAAAAACAGAAGAATTATGATAAAAAATGATGTTATTTCTTCAAGTCAGTAAATGCATGAGAGTAGTGCTCCTATCACTGAAATTGCGACTCTTTCTCTTGAAAGCAAATTGATCAAATAAGAAACTTTCTCTTTGTCTAGAAAGGCCCTGAGTTCACTACTGTACTCTCCTATGAGATTCATCAGCTATACAAAATTCCCTCTGTTTGACGAATATTTGGATTCATCGTCCCCTCGAAAGGCAAATCCTTGTGCAGCTAAAAACACTGTAGCAACAATATGATTTTGAAACATCCTGGTATATCGGCTTGCATTGATTGTGCCGGGCAATGTCTCTTTTCTAGCCTCATCAAGAGCACATGCAACATCAAAATTACCCAAGAGATTGTAAGCTGTATGGCTCGCTATATGGGTCCTTGTCGCTTGTTGTTTGTCAACTACGTTCGAAAGGTTTGATGGAGCTGAAATCCCCAGGTTTCACAAAGGATCCTCCTTTCATCTGTAAAGTGAGGAAATTTTTTAATTGATTTACAAATAAATTAAAACCTCAAATTCAAATCAACTTAAAGAGTATACCATGTAATAAACGCCATATAATATTGAACGAAAGGGCTGGGACTCAGGGGCTCGGGGTTCTATCCGAGCTTTTTTGACTGTATATGATCTATAGAAATGATCAATTCCGTTCTTTCATTTTTAGCGGCTCCGTACTCCTTTTATGTAGCCACCCTGTTACAAAAATCGAGATTCTAGTAACACGCCGGGAAGGCTGTTTCTGTGTCAAACAGCAAGATGGCTGAATCTTCAGGGCTTGGGCCTCGAGCCGAGCTTTGTTGAGCAGTAACTTTACTTTCTTCGCGGCTCCGTACTCTTTCTATTTAGCCGACATATTACTAAAAACAGGATTCTAGTAACACGCCAGAACAGCCGCTACAGTTGCCAATAGGTTGTGGCAGTTAAGTTTATAAACAGTTGTTGTTAAAGCTCTCGCTTCTCGCTCCAATACGTTCTTTCATACAAAAACATGTTGTTGAAGGGTGCACAAAATAAAGACAGTTCAACAGCATGATTGAATGAAATAGTTCTGTATTTAGCAATTCAGAATAAAAGTTAAAATGGCAGAAAACTTCCAAAAATTACTTTAAACTCACCTTGTTGGAATGATCACCCATGACAATACACGGCCAACAGTAGTAGGTATTTTTCTCATCGTCATCACAGATCCAAGAATACTTTCTATAGACGGTGTGAGATACTCGAGTTTTTATCAGAATTTAAGGACAAGGTCGACCATCCTTTTTCAAGCGGAGCCGTTGCTCGTGCATTAAACAAGGTTGAATAGAAAGCAGTGAACATTTTTTGGAAATACCCCAGCGGTATCCTGTTTCAGCTACTTGATTCATCACAATGAACGAAAACAACGAGAAGCAAGGCCAGAAGGCAAATAAAACTTGCCTGTGTACAAACTGAAACATTCGTAACTCAATTTGAGTAAAGTTATCGTTGATTTATTCTCTGAAAAGTGATTCGAGATCCGAATGAACTTCATGCCACAGCTAGCAGTGTTTCTACTGAGAACGGGGGTCATGCTTTTGTTTTCCTTCACACAATTTACCAGATTTGGACGCTCGATCCAAACCTCTTTTCTGGCAAGTAAAAAGGTCTATAGCTGAACGTATCGGGCCGTGCCCTTTGTCAGCAGTGAGTTTTTACCGGAAGACGTAAAGTTCAGTGAGTTTGGAACACCGGTATGAGGGGTTCCCCCCTCGTTTTATAACATACCAAACTGCACGCCAATAAATCTACTGAATTCCACTTCATCACGGAGGGTATCGCATACCTTTTTCGTTTTGTTTCAACCTGGATAGGCTCCTTAGAGACGGACTGAACTTTGTCAGAAAGGCACGGCCTGANAAGTAAAAAGGTCTATAGCTGAACGTATCGGGCCGTGCCCTTTGTCAGCAGTGAGTATTTACCGGAAGACGTAAAGTTCAGTGAGTTTGGAACACCGGTATGAGGGGTTCCCCCCTCGTTTTATAACATACCAAACTGCACGCCAATAAATCTACTGAATTCCACTTCATCACGGAGGGTATCGCATACCTTTTTCGTTTTGTTTCAACCTGGATAGGCTCCTTAGAGACGGACTGAACTTTGTCAGAAAGGCACGGCCTGACGTTTAGTTTATGTTTCATGGGGTGATTTCGACTGATTCATAGAAATTATTGTAAACTGTTTGCTGAGTTTACGTCACCATACTCCACTTTGTTTATTCTCGTGCATGCAATGATATATACATTTCATATGTTTTCTTAACTATTCACTTAGTTATGGAGGAGGAACAGAAATGTTCTCATCTACTGGTCTTCGCAGAAGGAGGGCCTCGGGAGGGCTAAAGTGGAGCCGTGCTTCCCCTCTGTCTCAGACTCGGAGAGCGAGGGCTAGAGTTCAGCCATACTGCCCTTCTGGAGGGGGTGTTTGGGTTTTACGGTTACGCGGTTTCACCCATTTTTTGTTCGGTTTTCCTGTTTTCGCCGTAAAATAGCACGGTTTTTCGGTTTTGAACATTGTCTCGGTGGACGGTTTTTGGCTTTATTTGGGTCGGTTTTGCGGTTTTTGATATAAAATTGAACGGTTATTCGGTCTTGAATCGTGTCTTTTGGCATTATCGCGGTCGTGGTAAATACATAGTTACATTTTTCTGTCTCTTGTGCAATATCCCGCAGCGATTGTGTACTTCCAGACTGCTAGCCAGCAACAACAAGAACAACAATTGTTTTGGCGGGAAAATGTCTAAACATCGTGAAGTGATCTTGAAGGTTATGGCGGACCCTGAAGTCGTTATCGATTGTGTTATTGAGTGAAATTACAAGAACCGTTGAATTTAAGGACATTATGCATGACTTTGAAAACACGAAAGCCCATAAAGTATTTTTGTGAGTGTTGCAAACCATCGCATTGATATTTTTATTTTACAAACCCAAAAAGGTGACCTTGATTCATTAAAAACATTCTTTGCATAACCTGGATAGGGAATTTTTAAGCAATTTTTTAAACTATAATTCAAAAAAGGGCGTTTCTCTCATTTACTGGGAGCTTGAAGGGCGTGGTCACGGCAAATTTTCTTAGGGGCTGCGCCCCCAAAACCCCCTTCATGCCCGTTCCCGTAAGCCCGAGCTGGCTCTCGACGGCCCTGGCTGCCTTCAGACAGAGAACGGTTCGCGAAGAGACCATGGGGCCACCCAGGGGTGGTCATGTCCTATGGGGACAGTGGTTCCAGGTTTGTCCCAAAACTTAGCTTTTTTCTCTTTTTGCCTTCAGTAAGTTTGGCTTTTTTCCTGAATAGTACTGGACAATAGATCACTTGGCAAGGTTTGTCCCCAAAACTGGTTGTTTTCGCGCTGTCAGCACTGGTTTTTTCTTGATCGTAATAATTTAAGAAAATTCTTCGCTTATTTCTTCAAATCAATGGGCAACAAATTTTTTCCAAGTTTTTTGGCTTTTTCGGTAAATTCATGGACTAACTGCTCAAAACTGGGTTTAAAGATTGGTTTAAAGATTGGCCTACATATTCCGGATTCCATATTGCGGATTCCGGATTCCGTGGTTTAAAGAATAATAATAATAATAATAATCACTTTATTTACAGTTGGATAAAGAAAGGTGTAGTTTGCGCTATAAAACACAAACTAATAAATACCAACTAAATTAAATTAATTTACAGCAATACTATTTACAAATTTTACAATTGCAACCCTCCCCAGCCCAACATTTTATCTTTTTGCCAAAAACAGAGACTGTGTTACTGCTCTCAATCACATCAGGTGTACTGTTCCAAAGTATGCTACCCCTGAACGCTATCGAATTTGTACCGAAAGACGCAGTTGATGCCTTGGGAAGTGTAAGAATATCTTTAATTCTCAAGTTGTAATTAATTTCTTTCCTTGAGAATAAATCCCATAAGAAAGAAGGATTTTCATGATTGAGTGATTTGTATACTTCAATCATAAGTTTCTGTAGATTCTGAACATGAACAGTTTTTTCTTTGTTCCTCTCGAGCAGTTCATCAAATGAAGAATAATAATCTTTTAGTAAGATGCGAAGTGCTCGTTTATGAACCCTATTAATTTCTTTGTTGGCAATTTTTCCACAAAACATCCAAATAAGGGGGCAATACCTGAAGTTCGACATTATAAAAGAATTGTAAAGCAATTTACATTTAGGTGGATCAAGAACCTTAGCAGCCCTCGAGAGGGCACTAACATTTCTGTTAGTTTTATTACACAGAGATTTTACATGGTCATCAAATTTCAGTTTGGAGTCAATGATAACGCCTAGTAATTTGACTTGTTCAACCGTAGTAATTACCATCTCATCAATCTCCATGCATAGTTTGTAATCATGCCCCAAGCCCATAAACATAAACTGAAATTTGGATGGATTTGCAACCATCATATTTGATTCGAACCAGACAAGGGTATTATGCATGTCATTTTCTAGGCTTGAAATTACATTTTCTAGTTTGAGATCAGAGGCATATAAAGTATTATCATCAGCAAAGTTGCATAGATGAGAGTCCTCTATAAAAAAAGTGAGATCGTTGATGTAGATGTTGAATAGAAGAGGACCAAGGACTGAGCCTTGTGGTACACCTGATGTGATTTCGAGCCAAGAACTGTATGTAGAGTTAATCCTGACACGTTGTTTCCGAGATGTCAAGTAGTCAAAAATTAGTCGAAGACTACATATCCCAAAACCATATGCATCAAGTTTCGCTATAAGGAGGTCGTGAGGTAGACAATCAAATGCTTTGGAGAGGTCCATTAGTACCATTCCAACTATTCCTTTTTTATCAAGACTTTTTCGGCACTGTTCAACAAGCCTTAAAAGTGCGTGTTGTGAGCTGTGATTCTCTC
>REGM01000344.1:93893-111424 GCA_004194415.1 Aurelia aurita
AGGGCCCGTTTACACGAACCCGGGGTGGTATCCACCCCGGGTCAGCTCAACCCACCTCACTGAAATAATTTGCTGTTTACACGAGCCCGGGGCAGCTCTGTGGCGTGGTAAGTAGCTAATAAATAGCCAGCCCGGGGCAGCTCTATGAGTTGCATTGGTTGACACGTGGCAGGGTTGGCTTTTTGTTTGCCTTTTGTTTTCATAACAGTACCTTTTGTTCGAATGACCCCGGGTTGACTACTTTGAAGTGTTTACACGACCCCGGGTTGAGCTGACCCGCCTTCACATGGAAAAATTCTACGAAAAGCCAACCCGTCTCAACGGGTCAACCCTACCCTCGAGAAGGGTTACCCGCCTAGGCGGGTTGACCCGGGCTGGCTACTGCGTTCATGTAAACGCTTGAAGGGATTTGACTGGAGAAGGGCTGACCCTCTGAGGCGGGTTGGAGCCAACCCGGGCTCGTGTAAACGGGCCCTTAGTTCCTGCTTCTAAAGGGCGCTATGGACCTCGCTTGTTGTCACAAAATAAAGCATGTTCTTTTAAAATTTTCGCATGGTTTTTTGGGACAAGGTGCCCTTCCCTTGAAAAAAAGTTGTTGCTGTTTGTGACAATTCTTGCCGCCCTATTTTGGAGTTTTGGATGAATTCTAAGTCTTGTGTACTCACATACTATGATCTAGTTTGTAGTCGATAACATACGCCTAGTATGACATAAGTATTATGTTAACTGAGTTGTCAGCTCGGACACTAGGGCCAAAATGAATGTATTATTATCATTAATTTATCATTATTATTAAACTTAGGTGCGGGAGGCATGACACTTCAAGGGCACTTTTTCATTAAGCTAAAGGTGCACTTTTTGTTTATTGCAAAATCTTAGAGGGCACGTGCCCTCAGTGCTCCCTGGTTCCTACGTCTCTGCAGTCAATTCTCTAGATCTGATAACACGTGCTCTATTGCAGAGCAGAAAAGTTGCAAAAATTTGATCGATTGTTTGAGCTGTTTTTAAAAGTATTCGGAAGATAACTCTTTTTGGAAATTGCTCATAAAAGTTTGGATGAGAGATTCGATAGACTGGCCACAAGCTCTTCGGCATGCCATAGGAAATAAAAACTACAGTAATCATTTCTGATATAATTAGTTTTCCTAAGTGAGACCTATTGTATATTTTCAGGAAGAATGAACTCCCTGCACAGATTCAAGGATTCATTAAAATCGTAGAAGATTTCCATAATATTTGTGATCAAATTCAAATTTGGCTGGTGAGTATACTTTTTTATTTGTTGTCTACACCCTCTTTGGTCACGGAGTGTACCTATGTGGTAGTCCTGAGCCAAACGTGTTTCCCCTTTGCTGCCGGGTAAGTATTTATTTCTCCTCCCGTCCTGCTTTGCGAGAGGTGCAAAGAAAATGAAGCTTATTGGATCAAGATGATAAGAGAACAAAATAGTACCACTTATGATTGGACAAGCGAAGCTCAGTTCAGTTCATTTTCATATTTTAAATTCCACGACATACAATTTAGTAAAAAATAACTAAACAAACAAATAACTAAACTGCAAGAATATAAGACAATATTACGGAAAATTAATACATCAATACGTGAAATTTATACAATATACAAATACGAAACAAAGAAACAAAGTAAATTGTATGTGGGGAATTACTTAAACGAGGAGCTCTCTCAGTAGTTGAACTAATCGAGGGGAGTGCGCGCCCTGTTTTAAAAGTGTCGTATACAAATTAGATTTCTTCTTTCATTGATGTTGTATATAAAAGAGGACTATGGGCGGATGGTGGCCTTTTTATATCTACCGGGTGTCCCAGGAAAAATGTAACAGATTTGATAAGGCGTAGCGATAAGAATTGAGCTTGAATAAATCGGAAATCATTTTTAAGCTAATCCTCAATAGTTAAGTTGAAGATAGATACCTTTTGTTTGTTGATATTGGTGCTTTGAGAGTTGAACTATTAATCTTGAAACCTCAAATTTGCCTTCACCTCCAAACCAGAGCTTTTGGGTTTTGGCCTAAGCTGCAAACGCGCTTGTCACGGGAATCTCCTCAATCATAGACGTAGCGTAGTAGTTCTGAACAAGGACCCCTTGCTTAGGCATACATTTGAATATAAAGTTCAGAACTGGAAATTGACGAACATATCAATGAATATAGCCACCAAGGAATATCTTTCTTCAGTCAAAAAACACTTAGAAAAAACAACAATCCAAGCACGAGCGAGCATTTTAAAGGATCTTATCATCAGAAATTTGTTTCCTTGGGTATGTACGATTGCTTGTTTCGTAATATTTCCAAGAGAGTAGGCTTCGCGCAGCCTCAACTCCTCCTCAAAGGAAACATTTTTCCTTTGAGGAGGAGTTGAGGCTGCGCGCAGGCTACAAGAGAGATGCTACAAAATGCATTTGTTTCAAGCAATGAAGATTGCAAGTAATAATCCAATAATCAGGTAGACCGTGTTCAGAAAAGAGCATTAAGAATTTTGCATAATGACTTCAATATGCCATTTGAAGTACTTCTTGAAAGAACAAATGAACAAAAAGTCAACACAAAAAACCTGCAAAAATTGATGCTTTAAATCTTTAAGTCCCTTTCACAAGAAAATCCATCATTCATGTGGACATTCTTCGAAAGAAAGGACGTGAAATATGAGCTACGAACTAAGAATCTCTTGCAATTACCAAAAATAAATGCAAGCACATTCGGAAATAATTCACTTGTATTCAAATGAGCTCTACTTTGGAACACTTTACCTGATACTATAAAAAATGCAAACTCAGCAGCAATATTTAAAAGGATGACCAAAGAATGGAATGGGCAAAATTGCACATGCAAGATTTGCAGTTAAAAAAAAAATTGTTGATAATTTGGATCAGAAATGAATTTTTTTGTAATTTTTTCTTTGTATGTAAATAGTTGGTTTGAATTGGTTTTTTTACTATATATTGTACCAACTGTAAATAATTTGATAATAATAATAATAATAATAATAATAATAATAATAATAATAATAATAATAATAATAATAATAATAATAATAATAATAATAATAATAATAATAATAATAATAATAATAATAATAATAATAATAATAATAATAATAATAATAATAATAATAATTGATGTATTCACGCCCAAGGGAATTATTTGGCTTGTGAATAACTTTTATTAGACATCATCATCATCATCATCATTACTTTATTTACAGTAGGCGAGAATTAATTATAGCTGGATTTACAGCTAATTTAAGCCTACTCTACAATACAATATATACAATATTACAGAACAAATAAATTAAAATATATCAAGGCTAATTACACGAGGATAAAAACATAAAAGTCTATCCTGTTAGGAACCCAACCTGTGGTATATATGCTTTGCAAAGCCTGCAGTTGCACTTATCACCTTTCCAGCACCTTATTTGCTTTTAAAAATTGGAAGGGTGCTAGAATCTTGCTTGGAAGGGTGCTAGACAGATGCAATTTGAACTCTTGGTAGAATAAAAAAAGAGTCTCTCAGGGACTAAATTCATGATCCGATTGCCAAGTTCAGTTTCGGCTTTGTATTCAAATGTTGTCCTAAGCACGAGTTTTCTTGCTCGTACTTCGCTATGATTTAGGAGATTCCACAACACAGCGTGTTAACAGCTTAGGCCAAACCTGAAAAGCTCTGGTTTGGAGGTGGAGACAAATTTGAAGTTTCAAGATTAATATTTCACCTCTCAAAGCACAAATATCAACAAACAAGGTATCTATCTTCAAGTTAACTATTGAGGATTAGTTTGAACATTATTTCGGATTGGTTCAAGCTAAATTCTTATCGCTACCCTTGATCAATTCTGTTACCTTTTTTCTGGGACACCCTGTACTTTTCTATAATCTTATTTAGTAATTACTTTCAAAATGGAAGGCTGTGAATTTTCGACGAAAAATATTAGCAGAGGGTGTTTTTTTGATATTCACAGGAATATCATTCCAGCATTTACCTCCACAGTAATGCACTGACCTAAGACAATATTGCAGGGTATTTATCTGAGTGACATTTTTGGTGACTTGCCGTGAACCATATTGATAAAAAGATTCAACTAATTCAAAGAAAGAATGAAAACAAGAAGGAGAAATCTTTCTGACACAGTCATAAACAAAAGTAAGCAATTTTAACGGAAAAAGATCATGTAGCTTTAAAATCTGTAAGTCCAAGAAGATAGGTGAAGAAGGTGCGGTAAAATGTTCAAATGGAATTGCCTTTGCAACCCTTTTCTGTATCAAAACACTGGATTGGTATAAGTCTCATACGTAAGACCCCAAACTAATATTCCATATTGAAGGAAAGTTGAAAATAGAGAGTTGTAAAGACAGACCCAAAACATTAATAGGTAAGAAGTGTCTTATTTTGAAAAACTTGCCACAAGTTCTAGCCGGTTTTTTAGACAGTTCTGTTAAGTGATACATCCATGAAAGGTTTTCATCTAAAAGAGCAGCAAGAAATTTGACATAATTGACATTTTCAGGCGAAGAATGCTGAGGAGTCTTAAAAATTATGAAATTGGTTTTATCAAAATTGAGTGACAGTTTGTTAACATCAAGCCACATCTTCACCTTTTTCAATGCCTTGCTAACCACACGTTGAGGCTGATCAAGACTTTCAGCTTCATACATATGTTAGTATATTACCGATGTAGACATGATCAAGTAAATAAGTAGGTTTAGCACTCAAACTCGTGCCATCATCAGCTAACGAATCGAAAAACACGTGCTTGTTTATAGCACTGATTATAAAACAACACGAATAATTGTATAAACCGGTTTGAACTAGTCAATGAAGATAACATAAAAAAAAAAAAAATGGACATGAATACCCAGGGGTTAGAACAAAACGAGGGGTATTGAGAAGTTGTGTGCGTTAAGGGACACAAAAACACGCAAATTGTTTTGTCTTACCATATTATCTCATGTCTTTGTAAATTTCAACTTTAAAGGTGAAAGAAAACTTTCTTACTTAGGTATTGATTAATTGATTTTCAGAATTTAGCGATTGCCTCTGCGGATCAAACTACTATGGTTTCAACATTCTCTCCGGAGCTAGTAGGCGGGATTGCAGCACCTCAAGATCCAAACCAAACTGTGACAAGTTATTCTGATTACTTGATGAATGCAAAGAAACAGGTAGCTGCCGCTAAAAACCTGGAGAAAACATTAATACAACAAACGCATCAGGTGACAAAAGTACTGAACTACTGGAATGATCCTTCAAACTTTGTTTCATAAAGAAAGTGACTAGTGACTAATATTACTTCGAAAAGGGTGATCGCAAATTTATTGATCTATCAAGCTTCGTATGTTAGATACCGAGTGACCTAATACAAAATTGACGACCACGATCGCGCCTAACCTCGTCAAGTCAAATGCTATCAGAACAATAGACCTTTACCCTCTTATGTCACACACCTGTTGGTGCGCAATGCATTGTGGTACTTATATTCAAGAACGTGGTCAGGTGTTTATGTTCTCTTTTGTGGAGAAAGGTTCCATAATGGTCCCCTTAGAGGTGTCGTTATAACGGAAAAACGTAGGTTAAAGGAAAATACGGATCTATATGTGTTTACGCCGGTAGATGATGAGCAGACTGATGGACGCGGAGAAAGGGAAGAAGCAGCGGGGATGGCTCAATGGTAGCGCGCTTGACTACCAATCTGAGGGTTGGTGGTTTGATTCCCCGCCCTGTCGAACCTGCTACGTAGAGTGAGGAGAGTCGCCAACTCTCTGTAATTCCAGGCTAAAGGAATCGCGAGGTGTGGTCACATCGAGAGGAAGGACCAGGACACTGCTTCGACAAGCTTAGCTTCTCAGTGTCCGAAAACTACCTTCGGATGCTAGGTAGCAATAGAGAGAGAGAAAAAAGGGAGGAAGAGAAAGCAGATGAGATTGCATAACAAGCCAGAGTGGAGAAAGAAGGCTGGATCCGATCTTTGACCTTACTTCAAAGCTTCAGCAATGAGAAAATAGACGATCGTTTGATAAAAAACTCATCAACAATACCGCAAAACGGGTCTGCGCATGAAGCGTTTCGCAATAACAAACAAGGGTACAAACTTTGGAAGGAGGGATACGTCCGTGCTGTATTTGTAACGCCAAATGTGAAGGGTAAACAACTCTATTCTTAGTAAAGGCAAAGGTTTGTGCATCTATGAAGAATATCCCCGTACAATGTGTACATTCATTTGGACCAAGTCGGTCGTGATGCAGTTCATGCCAAATGTAACTGTAAAATAGGCAAGGGAGGGTGATGTAATGATGTTGCTGCTTTGCTGTACACCCTTCCTGACTATGTGAACATGGATGTTGTGGAAATACCAACTAATCTGACATGGACCCAAGTTGGACAGAAATGGCATGTTCCTTCAGGTGCAAGCAACCTGCCATCAAAGGCATTTAAATTTCATGACATAGTCTTTGAAAAGGTCGAAGAAAGTAAAAAAAGAAAGGGACCATTGGTAGCTTGAAGCAGAGTCTTATACTGTACCACACCACCATTTGCTTCGGAGACAAGTGCAGATGACTTACAAAGTCTAGTGTAAGGCTGAGATTGGTAGGAAAGGCTTATTGCTCTTTAGGGCAATTCTGTATTTTAAATCCTTTTCAATATTTGTCCCTGGTTCTTGGTCCTCAACTTCAGTTATATCTTCCATTTGCATTTGCCCTGATTCTTGCTGATATAGAACAGGGCTTGACGTTGGCTGTGTGGAAAAGTTCATATTTTCAAGAAGAAATAACACCGCCTGAGTAATACCGCCTACTTGACCTCTTTCTTGCTTGAAGCTGGTTTTGACTTCTGTTCTTTCTTTCCTTTATTCTTTGGCACTATGGTTGGCTGGTTGAAATATTATTCACGTAAGTTTTTCGACTGCCAATGAACTGTTTTGAGCATACCCTGTGCCCTTGGCCTGGATTGTCAAAATTATGTCGTGAGATCAACCGAAACCATCGCTTACGGAGCTCTTGCTGTTCTTTTCTTTGGCCATTCGGGATGACGTAAAAAGCAAGCGCGGGATCTCCTAAGTTGTTGCTTAAGCATTCTGGAACACAGCAGGCGATTCCTCCAACAACTGAATTACTTTTTCTTTCGTCCTGCACCTTCCCGTTGTCAGACAAGCCAGGGCTAGGCCGCGTCAGAATTCGATCGCTGTTCTCACGTGATTCGTATTGTGCTGTAGCTTCCTCGGCACTTGTTCCTACGCAAGAGATTTGAAGAAAACTAGGGATGCGCTGGCCAAAATAACTTGCGGGATTTTCCATGATTTCTTTCACAATTCTTAGTAAACTTTCATCTATAACACAGAACAACGTGCCATCAGCAAAGAAAACATAAACAGCTGACCGCGTTCTTAAATACAAGTACCACAATGTATTGCGCGGAAACAGGTGTATGACGTAATAAAGGGAAAGGGACATTTTCTGAATTTTTTCACAGAAAGCTCTAGCTAACTTTTCGAGGTTTCAACAATATGTGAAATTCTTTCATTTCTCAGTTAGTGTTAAACTTTCACTACCTTTTCTACTTTAAATTAAATGAACGGAGGTATAGCGATTAAATTTAAATATGAAGAGAGAAGTTGAATTTAAGTGAATACTCAGTTCTCGAAGCATGCTTGAAATATCTAGCATCTTTGAACTAAATTCTGGCACATGTGTTTTGTGTTGATTATTCTAGCATTTGTGTGATACCCGCTCTCAAATAACTGACGATAAATAAGCAACTTTTGGAAAACTTTACAAGAAAAGTGGCAACTTTTCAGCAGCTCTTCAAGAAGCTTTCAGCAACTCTTTGACAAATGTTGATTAACTTGAGGACGGAGCTAGTCAAAAGCTGTTTTTAATGTTGTTCTTGACGCAGTTATCAAAATCATGCATTCAGAACGTTTTTCTGAAATCTTTCTATCTCAGGGATGACTATTTTTGGGCCACCTTGTTTTTGGCAGGCATGGTGTTCCCAACATATAAATCTAAAGTACAACCAACCAGATGATTGCTTGTATATTAATCATCTAAACTGCGATCCGTGTCATGTTGAACTGCCAGGAAGGCAAGTTACTGTCCAGCTTTTGTAGGAGCTGCAATAAAAAATAATTGCCATCAATTTTACTTACCAGGTAAGCAAATTTGAGAGAGTTAGTGAAAGTAAGGTTACTCATTTAGGTAGATTATTTAATTGATGTTATATAGATTTGGTCGTTAGGGTTGACCAAATCTGTATACTTTTTTTTGGGACACCCGGTACATTTTCCAGAAGTTTAATAATAATAATGATTATAATGGAAACCTTTACATTGAAGATTCATCCTAATACATACGTTTCGAAAGTGCTAAGAATTTCTTTTTAAAAAGAAAGAAAAAGAATATATTTATACCTATTCAATAAAACCACTCTCTCTATAACTAGGCATGGCTGAATTGCATACACAGTATGAAACCTTAAATTAATACACAAAGTCTGTTTTAAATTCCATGAGTTCAGATGAGGGCCAGTCCTTTTCTCTCATACAAAATATGTAGTAAGATATTCTGATGCAAATACATGTAACTTTAACTGCTGTGTACTTCATCAAGTTATTGTCTAATTTGAGAATGTTCAGCATTGTGAAAAATGGTTAATGAATTCAATGTTTTTATATGTTCTACATAGTGCTTCATCGTGAAGTAGTTATGTGTTTTACGTTTTGCGTTTGATTCAGCGTTCGATTCGCGACCAAAAGTTAGTTCTATGATGTACATCTTATTACTTTTATCAATTAAAATCATTTCAGGTCTTAGACTTGGTCCTGTGATGATATATGGAATTGAGAATCATCCAATGATAATAATAATAAAAATAATAATGAAATGAAAACTCCCGAGAAATGTCATAACGTGGAAGGAAATGGCTATTACTAAAATAGGGAATGGGGAATCGGGGAACCGGGGAATCGGGGAATCGGGGAATATGGAAACGGTAAGAGATATCGGTATGGAGTTTGTGGTATCTTAAACAACTACTATATACAAGTCTACTGCACAAAATTCAAGAAAATCCCCCAAGGGATCTAGCCAGAATACTCAGTCAAACGTGCAGTTTGTGAAAAATTACTAAAATGGGGAATATGGAGACTAGAAGCTTTACAGAGGAAAGAAGCATATCAGTCGATAGCTCTTGGCCTCTAAGTTTCAAAATTTCAACAACCTAACTCGTATGTTCAACGTGGATTCCACAATCGGGCAGATTAAAAATTACTAAAAGGGGGAATCGGGGAATCGGGGAATATGGAAACTACATAAGCTATGAGAAAAATTCAAACTGCAGCATGGACTTCTCCCCAGAATAAAGTCAATTCTCAAGTTTCATGCTTATATCTTGTATAGGTTAGCCATAGCAGAGCTCGAAAGTTTGGATTTTTCATCATTTTAAGAACATGAAGCTATTCAATTTAGGTCTGCGCGACACGACTTGGTGTCATGTCCTCACGCAGCTTATTTCACAGCGTTAATGGCATCTCTCGTGGGGTATGTCGAACAATGTTGAGGCTATTGAAAACGTCCTTTGTCAATGGCTATTGAAATCGACGCGTTCCTATTGTGCATTCATCGAACCCTGTTGGGATACTTGCTTCGTCGATTTCAGGGGGGCCACATCGAACCAAAGATTTATTAATGTGTTTAAAAATCATATAAATAAATGCCTTGAAATCAGATTTTCTGAAACCATCTCAACTTAGCTAGTAGATGAAACCCTGAAAACCATGAAAACCTATACTCCTAACAGATGGGATTGACTGTGCATGATAACGACATTTGGGCTGATTTCAAGCACAAGACAAGGAAATTTTATGATCAATGTGAGCTAACTTTATCAAAACATCTTAGCGTAAATCCGAGAAAGTAACGTTTGCACTCTCTGATACTTTGCCGATGCTGGAATGAACGGGGCGTATAAATGAACGCAAATTTGGTAGGAGAACGTACAAGGCTAAATTCAGACACACTGTTTCTGTCTCGTTTTGAATGGCTTAAAATTACACACCAAAAATAATTCTGCTTGAAAGTTTTTAAACTATAGAATGAAAGCCTCGGTTTCAATCCGAGATTTCTATGTGTTTGGTGAAAGCTATCATCTGGCTACTCGGCTCAACAAGAAACAATGTCTTACTTGCGCCAAGTTTTGGGGGCAACTCGCTCCTTAAAATCTTATCCAACTTTGAAGGAAATCCTTATGTTGCAAATCCTGAAAACGCTCTAAAAATGTTTTTTCTCACAAGAATCTCATCCACTTTTTTGAGGAGTGATTTGTCCTTCGGTTAATAAAGGAAGTGCTTTTTCCCGAGAGCAAGCCGCCGCATCTCCTTATCACTTGATTCACTCTCGTATAGCCGACATCCTTTTAAAACGCTCCAAAGTATCAGAGAGTGCAAACGTTACTTTCTCGGATTTACGCTAAGATGTTTTGATAAAGTTAGCTCACATTGATCATAAAATTTCCTTGTCTTGTGCTTGAAATCAGCCCAAATGTCGTTATCATGCACAGTCAATCCCATCTGTTAGGAGTATAGGTTTTCATGGTTTTCAGGGTTTCATCTACTAGCTAAGTTGAGATGGTTTCAGAAAATCTGATTTCAAGGCATTTATTTATATGATTTTTAAACACATTAATAAATCTTTGGTTCGATGTGGCCCCCCTGAAATCGACGAAGCAAGTATCCCAACAGGGTTCGATGAATGCACAATAGGAACGCGTCGATTTCAATAGCCATTGACAAAGGACGTTTTCAATAGCCTCAACATTGTTCGACATACCCCACGAGAGATGCCATTAACGCTGTGAAATAAGCTGCGTGAGGACATGACACCAAGTCGTGTCGCGCAGACCTAAATTGAATAGCTTCATGTTCTTAAAATGATGAAAAATCCAAACTTTCGAGCTCTGCTATGGCTAACCTATACAAGATATAAGCATGAAACTTGAGAATTGACTTTATTCTGGGGAGAAGTCCATGCTGCAGTTTGAATTTTTCTCATAGCTTATGTAGTTTCCATATTCCCCGATTCCCCGATTCCCCCTTTTAGTAATTTTTAATCTGCCCGATTGTGGAATCCACGTTGAACATACGAGTTAGGTTGTTGAAATTTTGAAACTTAGAGGCCAAGAGCTATCGACTGATATGCTTCTTTCCTCTGTAAAGCTTCTAGTCTCCATATTCCCCATTTTAGTAATTTTTCACAAACTGCACGTTTGACTGAGTATTCTGGCTAGATCCCTTGGGGGATTTTCTTGAATTTTGTGCAGTAGACTTGTATATAGTAGTTGTTTAAGATACCACAAACTCCATACCGATATCTCTTACCGTTTCCATATTCCCCGATTCCCCGATTCCCCGTTTCCCCGATTCCCCATTCCCTATTTTAGTAATAGCTGAAGGAAATAAATAAGTTTTCTAAGGAGACTGAGATCAGTTGTAAATCTATGTAAACAACATATTGTGATCACACAATCATGAAACGTCAAAGGCATGAAACCTTAATCTCTCTCTTGTTTTGTGGAATGTGTTGTTGTCTGATTTCAGTTGTGGCCACAAAACAACTTTACATGGGTGATTTAATTTTCAATTCAAATTGAACAAAGAATTGCAACGCCAACAGAACCACAAAGGCCTGTTACTATTAGCCTGCGTGCGGACTTTATACAGTGCGGAGGAGGGGAAAAGAAAGGAAAAAACGCCGCACTCACTGACTGTTGTTATTGCTAGTAATAATTGTAATTGTTGCGGTAAAGCCGCATATCTATTCGAGTTGAATTAAAATCGTGCGAGCGATGTCATAATGTTTGTATGTTTGTGTATTTTCAAAAATTTTTTCCAGACCAAATTGTGGCTGTCAAATGACATCACTGCGGGTCAACACAGAAATTAGCGCATGCGCAGTATTGAAGGTATGATATTAACATCTTATTGTTGCATAGCAAATACCGCAATATAGACATGGTCAATTGTCTTAATCACAAAGGGCAATATACCAACGAATTTGTCATGCAACTGTATCTATTTTTGGAGTTTCATGATTTCAGGACTTTAGAGGATTCTTACATGAGGACATTGCTTGCACAAGTTGCTATTGACCACAATCTTAAACATTTTGACGAACATTTTTGTGAGTAAACCCAGTTCGCAGCACTCTCTGACTATTGTTATTGCTAGTCATAATAATAATTGTGTAACATTTTAAATTATTATTTAAAAAATTACTTGGACTACAAAAATACATCCAGGAAAGTGAAGAAACACTAATCACTGCAGCAAGGAAGCCAGAAGATGTATCAGAAAACAGCAAAAGAAACAGGTATCAAAAGAGAAACGGAAACGCTCATTTTAGCTGCTCAGGAGCAAGCAATTAGGACGAATCAAATTAATGCAAAGATAGATAAGACACAGGAGGATAACTTATGCCGAATGTGTAAGCGAGCTGATGAAACAGTAAACCACCTCTTAAGTGAATGCAGCAAACTGGCGCAAAAAGAGTTTGCACGACGTCATGACTGGGTCGGGAAAAAGATCCACTGGGAAGTTTTCCTGAAATATGGCTTTGATATAATAATAATATATTACATAAATTCTTTAATTTAAAGTTGGCTAGAAAATATAGCTACCGGGTGTCCCAAAAAAAGTATACAGATTTGGTCAACCCTAAAGATCAAAATTTAGCATGAATCAATCCGAAATAATTTGTAAAACATTACTCGATAGTTAACTTGGACATAGGTACCTTGTTTGTTGACATTGGTGCTTTGAGAGTAGAGATATTAATCTTCAAAGGACAAATTTGCCTCCATCTCCAAACCAGAGCAAATTCTTGAAGCGCAGCGAATAAATCAACAATAGACTTGACAAATTTGAAACAGGAGGAGAAAAATTAAAAACTGCACAACAAATGCGTTTCACAAAATACAATTTACGTGACGCTTATCATCAAGGGAGCTCCGAAGTAAACTTTATTCATTTTAAGTGAAACAAATTGTGGATTTGTTTAGGCCAAAACGCCAAAGCTCGAGCATGAACAAGAAACAAGTACAAAGTACGAGCATGAACCAGAAACAGCAATGGAGAACGATTTCAGTACAATTCTATGGGACTTCAACACACAAACAGATCATGTCATACAAGTAAGGCGCCAGTCTTAGTCATTAAAGATAAAGTAAAGAATGAATGCCTGATAAAGAATGACTTCGCTATTCCATATGACAGCCGCTTTGAAACGAAAGAATTTGAAAAGTTGGAGAAATACCAAAACCTGGCCAGGGAACTAAAAAAGCTGTGGAATATGAATATGCAAATCATACCTATAGTTATTGGTGCGCCTGGAACAACCCCGAAAGACCTCCATAAAAGACTCAAAGAAATCGGAATTGAGATCAAGATTGTTGAACTGCAGAAAACAGTGATACCTCTGCCAGACACCTCAGGAAAGTCCTCGAGTTTTGAGGAGACTTGGTGTCAGCAAGCCTCAAGGACAAATATGAACCATTTGAAGAAAATGTGTGACAATAAGATAATAATAATAATAATAATAATAATAATAATGATAGTAATAATAATAATAATAATAATAATAATAATAATAATAATTATTAATGATACAAATAATAATAATAATAATGATACAAATACCTTGGTATGTTAGAACTTGACAAGATAAAGGAGAAGGAGATGAAAGAATTATTCCGAAAAGAATACTTGCGTCGAGTTAAGCTTATTATGAAATCAAAATTGAATGGGAGGAACAAAATAATGGCAGCAAACACTTGGGCAGTGTCAATCATGAGATATGGAGCAGGCATACTTAAATGGAATAAGAATGAGCTTCAAGAGATTGACAGAAAAACGAGAAAGGTTATGACAATAAACAAGGAACTTCATCCAANAATAATAATAATAATAATAATAATAATAATAATAATACCGTCCTGTTTGTCCTAGCGCCCAAGCTAACAGCTTAGTTAACATATAAATATGCCATACTAGGATTATGTTAGCTACTACACATAGTATCAAACTACATGATGAACAAGGATAATAATAATAATAATAATAATAATAATAATAATAATAATAATGGAAACTTTTATTCCCTATAAAAACTACCATACATTTTGACACCCATCACTCTCAATATAGGCATAATAGGGAAAGTTACAAAATTTGCGATAAAGTACAATAAAATGTTTCTAAAATAAATAGAAAAATATAAAGCTTAAAACGTCCGCAATGTAAAATCGTCCATAAAAAGAAAAGAATTTAAATTGTTAAAAGTTCTGGACTCGTCCACTCACTGTTTCTCTTGCAGAATATATAGTATGTACAACGTATACATATGGTTATTATTTTCTTTTCTAGGTAGTAACCTATTCCCATCCAATTAGTCGCTCTCCCTCTCAAATCAACCAAGATACCCGAGTGTGAAGAAGAGGTCGCTTTTTGAGAGGAAGAGCAACTAATGGACAGTTTTCACTTCACTTTTCCAGGCTTAAAAGCATTTGGTATTTTCACCCAACTAATTAATACACATATATCCATAAATATTAGAGTGAAAGTGAAAATACAGAGATACCATGTTTCTATTCTTAAGATGTTTCTATTTATTGCCTTTAAGCCTACACCATATACTGTCATGAGAATGAATTTTTTAAAAATATTTTACTTAACCATAGGGGCCATAGGGGAAAAGAGAAGGAAAAATGGCCAATTGTTGATGAACTAGAGCCGTCGCTGAGGGAGGAGAGGTGGGCCGCTTTGCACGTGTCATCTGCTCGTTGCTTAGAAAAGAGCGGAATCAACCGGTTCTAGGCTTTAAATATCTTGTTTTGGTCTCGAGGGGCTACAACCAGGGCTCGCATGATCCCTTGGTTTGATTTGATTTGATTTGATTTTTAATTATTTATACAGGGTAATACATTCAGTAATGAAAAGAAATAACTGATTTACAATGTGCCCTGTCTAAAAACCTAAGCTAATTAATATACAATTCAATAACAAAGAAAAACAAAAATTGATATACAATATTAGGAAAAGAAGCGGTTTGATGTTGTAAAAGAACTTTCACACCCTTTAATTTTTCAAAGCTTGCTTCAGCAAATTTTTGAAAGTAGCCAGTGAAGGGGCATTTTTTATTTCTGTGCTTAGTTTATTCCACAAAGTCACACCTCGATATGAGAAACGACGTTGCCCGTAAGAGGTTGCAAAGCGCGGTATTCTAAGATCCGTGTCGGTATTACGGAGAGACCGTGAATTGTTTTCCGACAATTTTGTAAACATTAGCTGCATATATTCAGGAGCTAATCCATGGAGAGACTTGTAAACCATAGTTGCAATTTCAAATTCGATCATTTCTTTTATAGTTAACCACCCTAGCCTTCCAATCAAAGGAAGAGACGATGTATCGTAAGAGCTGTTAGTAACGATTCGTGCGGCACGGTTTTGCAGCTTTTGAAGCTTATCAAGCAGGGTTTCTCCACAGCAACCCCACACCGAGCAGCAGTTTCTGAAATGCGGTTCAACTATACTTGTATACATGTTTTTTACAATTTCCAATGGGAGATATTTTTTAGCATATTTAAGCATGCCCATTGCTCTGGAAATCTTACCTATAGCAAAAGTTATATGTTCTCTCCACTTAAGTTCTGAATCAATCTGAACGCCAAGATACTTATTTGATCCAATCATATCAAGGTTGTCCTCGTTTATATGGAGATTGATCTCAGGATCTCCATTGTCCAGATGATGTTTTTTCAAATTACTCGAGGAACCAAGGATCATACTCTGCGTTTTGGCTACATTAAGGGAAAGTTTATTACCTTCCAACCAAAGCTGAAGCCTCTTAAGGTCTGAATTAACTGCTTCATTTATCTCGGCTATAGATTTTGATGAGTACGAAATGCTTGTGTCGTCAGCATACATTGTCACTTTTGTGCTTTGCAACGCACAGGGCAGATCATTTATGTAGATCAAAAATAGTAGTGGACCGAGGCACGATCCTTGCGGAACGCCGCAGTTCACGTTCTCTATTTTTGATGTATGTCCATTTACTTTACAGCATTGCTTACGATCCTGTAAATATGATTTAAACCAATCCAGCTCCTTACCCTGCACTCCATAATGACAAAGCTTTTGAATGAGAATTGCATGATCTACAGTGTCAAAGGCTTTTTTCAAGTCAATGAATACTACAGATGAAAGGAATCCTTTGTCAAAATCATGGTACCAGTCATCGCTACTCTTCAATAAGCACGTCAAAACCGAGTGCAGGGCCCTGAAACCGGATTGGGGGTCTTGAGTAAGATTTTAATGCGTTATTTTGAGATTTCAGAGCGTCCCCTTGTCGGAGAATAGAGTTGCTCTTGTTTACTAGTTGATAAATTTTCCAGCATAGTCGTAAATGCTTTGTGTCTGTCGATATCGATTGTTCCTATTGCTCCCATTGATAGATTTATGTATTCAACACGCACGTGAGGATAAAAGGTCTTTTAAAGGGCATGTGAAGCCAAACCTTTTTTCTTGGAAATTAGCTAATTTTTGAGTGCTGATTCCGAATTCGTTATCAAAATAATAATTTAAAAAGCCATTGTGTCGTAATTAGCAAATTAAATCACTCAAATTGCTGGGAATAGTGACTGCGGGCCCTGGTGCGAGTGAACTGGCTTTCAGCGGAAGTGATGTATTGTGTTTATTACGTTCTGAGAGGTAAACAAACTCAGGCTCAGTTCGCAGTAGTACAGCTCCAAAAGTCTCTCGAAAAATATGTCTAGTTAGCAGCGAAACAGGCAGATCACAAGCCCCAGAGGATGCTTCTAGTGATGGAGAAGATGTTGCCACACATGGTGGCCCCTATTTGCCTACCAGCACGAGACATTTGCGTCAGAATCTGAAGATGGGCCTACCTAGAGAAGAAGAGGATGGCATAAGACATGGCATAAGGTATGGCAAGGATGGCATAAGACCATGACAACTTCGAGCGAGATTTGAAGGCACAGTGTCATTACAAGAGTGGTAAGTTTCATTTCATTCATTTCATTTAACATTCTTTAAAGTTGGTTATTTACAAATAGTTATAAGCATATATATATATATATACATAATAACTAATTCAAACCAACTACAAACTAAAACTAGTTACATAATATAAAGTATAATATAATGTCCTATTAACAACATAATTTACACCTGCAGTTTGCCCCCTTCCATGTTTTGATTTTCTTTTTGAACGCTGCCACATTTTTACATTTTTTGAAGTCGTCACTTAGAGCATTACAAAGGATGCTGCCTCTAAAGGTGAAAGAGTTGACGCCAAAAGTGTGAGTTTTTATTTGAGGCAATTTTACTAAATTATTAATCCTCAGATTGTATTCAATTTGCTTAGTGCTGAAGAAATTCCAAAGGTATGATGGATTCAGCGAATTCAGAGTTTTGAATACCTCTAACATTAGTTTTTGAAGATTCTTGATA
>REGM01000344.1:137411-152475 GCA_004194415.1 Aurelia aurita
TCCCTGTACTGGTTTGCGTTTAGGTAGCAGCTTGTAAATTTATATCCATTTTCAGAGACGAATGAGGTGCTTTCATTTTGAATTTCAGTTGATTTCCCGCATATATCGTGAAATTATGAGCATATATGTGGCGCTTGGTCACGAGGGCCTAAGCATGATTTTACGATTTTCGAGACTGCACCGGGTTTCTTTCTCGTCATATAAAAAGATTGGAAGGAGGCAGATCCAAGAGTGCATTTCAATTTCATAATCTCTGAAGTCTGAGGAGTTTATCTATATGCACACAAGATATCTAATATTTTAGTTCGTGCTTAGGAGAGAGGTTTTGTTGCGAAAATAAGCCTCGCAAAACATTGCGAAATTCGAAGCTGCGTGGTGTCGAAATCTCGAAATCTCCCCCATTTTCCCAGCATGCTTTTCTTTCCGTGAAAAGGTCTATTGTTGTGATTGTATACATAGACAATGTCTTTAAGATACCTTGAATATCTTCCAATTGTTTTGATTGCATGCATAAATAATACCTATTGTTACAACAGTCCTGATTCCTATATACCTATGTAGGTATATAGGTAGGTATCTAGGTGTATTCCTTCCGGTTGGATCAGATCCCCTCCATAATGTTTTCATTCTTCAAACATAAAAATCCTACAATCACGTTTCTATTTCGAAACATTATTTCGATCTTAACCTGTCTTCTCTAAAGGATTCTGGTCAATTTCCATTTCTGCATTTAGGATTTCTGGGACACATCATGGGGCACAACTCTACTAACATTTAGAAACAGGAAGCGGGCACTCATGATAACGATTCGTTACTTCTAGTTAAAGTTTTATTTAGTAATTCCTTCCATAATGGCTCTAGAATGTATCACAAATTATCAAAGAGCAAAAATCGGCAATATAATATCTATTTAAATTCATTATTTATTTCATTTATTCATTATTTAGTTACAGCAGTTTTTCATTGTTTCATTAAAAGCCATAATTACTGATGCAAATAGCCTGGAATGCCTTAAAATCATTTAGAACGATCCAGAGAACCAAATTTGACAATAAAATTTTATCTATTAAATTTGTTATTACTTATATGACGTCATAAACTTTGATGACGTCATTGAATTTTAAATTGCTGACGTCATCCAAAATGAGGAACATTATACATCATCCGAAAGCTCTCATAAAGAGCTATCAAATGATCGAATGATGGTATTCTCGATGATCTGTGATCATCTTGGCAAAAACTAGACTCACTTGTTTAATTTACCAGCCGATCACGTGTCGAAAAGACGCTGGTCACGTGATCAGTGTCAACTATTATGAAAAAAAATTCAACTTTAATTAGCCTTTAGGAAACGTCACAAAACCTCCGCTCTTTATCTTTTGAAAATGACGACACTACATCAGATCATAATTGCCACGGGAACTTTGTGCCCCCCCCGGTAGTAATAGCGTTAAACATAGAACAAAAGAAGGATTACCCCAGCCCCCTGGCGTACAAAAAAATTACGAAAGTTGCATTGCCCACTGTTGAGCTTCTGAATGAGATTCTCATAACAATGCTTTTTTATCCATCCCAGTTTCAGGCTCTTTTGCGGTTTCCTTTGTTTACGTTTACGAGTTGACCATTCAGCCGTTGAAATCTTGTTGTCTGCGATCGCTAGTCGCTTTGAAATCCGCGTCAATCAAAAGCAACTGATGCTATCGCTACACAATCTGCCCTAGTGCACCCAGACAGCAACAGGGATCGTGCTTGCTAATAGATTCTTTGGAGCTCGGCGTTACGACTTTCCTCAACTCGCAAGTAACGATATTTCTAGACATATTTCCATCCTTGTCGAAAAGCGACGTCGCTCGAAAAGTGAAACCAATTCAACTTGCACGCCGAATCGCTCTTATGATCAATGGACATATTTGCTATCACGAATTTCCCGCGAACTGTAGCTGAAGTACTTCAAAAATAAATACAGACACTTCCTTTTCAGGTATAATGTTTATGATAGGGTAGGGTGGGGATAAAGTGGGTTTACGGGGTAAAATGGGTCTATTAAGCTCATTGCTAAAAATACCCTTCTTCGTCAAATCGAAGAAAAGTTGGTTATTTTTCTCGTAATACCTACATAATAAGCTGCCTTTTTATATCAAACATTCGTCTTAGATTTATCTCCATTAGTTTTATAAAATAATTTTACTGAACGGCCTACTGTGGAAGCATTTCAAAGGCCAGAAAAACTCTCCCCTGCCACTGTTATTTTGCTTTTCTGGTCCAATAAATGAACAATAAATGAACTTTTCTGGTTCAAACGAAAAAACGTTTATGTCAAAGTGATTGAAGCTATAATTCTTTTTCTGTATATTTTTACTAAGTAGAGTAATGTGGGCCTACTGAGGATTCAGCCATAACTCAAATTCAACGCAGCCTTGAATTCCTTAAAATTTCACACTTATATTCATCCTGTCACGTTGTTTTGTGTCTAAAATGTGAAAAGGGCTTTGCGTTTACTGCAATTGCTGTCTTGTAACCAGTACATGGGTACAAGCAAACTGCAAAAGTTTTTATTCGATCATTAGGGTAGGGTGGGGTAATGTGGGTCTAAATTGAGCAAAATCTCAAAATACATAGCTGATAAAATGACAATAAAATGCAAATAATTTCAAACTTTTCGTTTAATTGACATTCAATGCTTCTTGTTTCATTCTAAAAAATCTCAGCTCTGATAGAAGTAGTTGGATATTTAAACAAAATTATCTTTTTAGGCAACTAAAATAGGCCCACATTTCCCGACGAGCGGGAAAAGTGGGTCTATTTTCAAAACTCGTATAATAGGGGAATATTGAAAGGTAAACGATTCAAGCAATTAATGGAATCATATTCTCCNCAAAAGTTTTTATTCGATCATTAGGGTAGGGTGGGGTAATGTGGGTCTAAATTGAGCAAAATCTCAAAATACATAGCTGATAAAATGACAATAAAATGCAAATAATTTCAAACTTTTCGTTTAATTGACATTCAATGCTTCTTGTTTCATTCTAAAAAATCTCAGCTCTGATAGAAGTAGTTGGATATTTAAACAAAATTATCTTTTTAGGCAACTAAAATAGGCCCACATTTCCCGACGAGCGGGAAAAGTGGGTCTATTTTCAAAACTCGTATAATAGGGGAATATTGAAAGGTAAACGATTCAAGCAATTAATGGAATCATATTCTCCAACTATTTTCTATTCGATAAAGTGCCAATCTTTGCCTTTTCTCGCAAGCAATCCTGTTCCCGTGACGAAAATAAAACTGCTGTCCTTATGCGGTGATCCACCATCGTTTTGACTTGGAAGGCCGTGATCGAATTTGATGGTAATGATTAAATAAAAACTTTTGCAGTTTGTTTTCGCCCATCTACCGGTTACAAGACAGCACTTGCAGTAAAAACAAAGCCTTTTTCACATTTTAGACACAAAACAACGTGGCACGATGAATATAAGTGCGAAATTTTAAGCAATTCAAGGCTTCGTTGAATTTGAGCCATGGCTCAATTCTCAGTGGGCCCACATTACTCCACTTAGAAAAAAATATGCAGAAAAGTAATCATCGCTTCAATGACTTTGAAATAAACGTTATTTCACTTGTAAAAGACCAAACTTTCACCTCGTGTTCATTTAATGGACCAGAAAAGCAAAATAACAGTGGCAGGGGAAAGTTCTTCTCGGCTTTGACATTCTTCCACAGTAGGCCCTTCACTAAAATTATTTTATAAAACGAATGGAGATACATCTAAGACGAATGTTTTATATAAAAAGGCTTCTTATTATGTAGAAATTACAAGAAAAATAGCCAAGCTTTCTTCGATTTGACGAGGAAGGATATTTTTAACAAAAAGCTTAATAGACCCACTTTACCCCGTAGACTCACATTACCCCACCCTACCCTACTATCAAATTCGACAACGGCCGTCCAAGTCAAAACGATGGTAGATCAACGCATAAGGACAGCAGTTTTATTTTCGTCGCGGGAACGGGGTTGCTTGCGATAAAAGGCAAAGATTGGCACTTTATCGAATAGAAAATAGTTGGGGAATATGATTGCATTAATTTCTTCACTCATTTACCTTTTAATATTCCCCTATTATGCGAGTTTTGAAAAAAAAACACTTTTCCCGCTCGTCGGGAAAAGTGGGTATATTTTAATTTTTAAAAAATATGTAACTGCGTCTATCAGACCTGAGATTTTTTGGGAAGAAACAAGAAGCATTGCATGTCAATTAAACGAAAAGTTTGAAAGTATTTGTACTTTAATATCGTTTTACTAGCTATGTATTTTGAGATTTTGCTCTATTTAGACCCACATTACCCCACACCCTACCCTACTCATTAAATCATTTAAGACACGCGCAGAGTTGGAATTTGGAGATGATAGTCAAATTTGAGATCAGGAACGCGGTTTTTCGCAGTGGACAATTTCGCTAAAGATTGCTACTGGAAACAACGAGGAAATTTTACCAAGATGCATCGCGTTGATTTTTTCCTTTTTATTCATTTTTAATTATTTAACCACGGTAGCCCCGTCAGTCTATAGACTGCTTTACAGAGGGCCGTGCAAAAAGACTACAAAGTAAAAACCTAATTTACACATTTTGTTATCTAACTTAAATAGCAAAAAATATCCATAAAAATGTTCATAACAAAATTAAACAAAACTAATTCAAAAGAAAAGCGAGATCAAACCCTCTACCGGGTGCGCAAAAAAAAAAACTATCCACTTTTGGCAGGCCACGATAAATCGTACACTGGACCGATGTTGAAGATTAATCTTTATCTAAAATCCAGAATTAGATTCTGAGATATTTTTAATTTTTCAGTCTTCTGCTTCTGGAGCTATAAGAGAGTTTCTTAAAATTTCCTGTCTCAAAAACACTGAAAACGATCAAAAATCGTGGATCAAATTTTCTAACGACTCGAAATGAGGAAACGTTTTCGTGGTGATCTGGGGATTTAGAAATCGATTAGTTGTATTCTGCAGCATGAGTGTTAGTTCAACAACCGCCGTGTTGCGAAATTCTGCCTGGAGTAGCTTCAATGACGCGCCAACCCAAGCCGTTGCCCACTTGGCAATTCAACGAGAGTCCATGCTTGTTTGACCTCATCGTGCTTCACCGTTTGTTTTTTAAACTCCTTTGACACAGGAACACAGTACCTACTTACCTGCACGAAAGTATAAAATCAATGAAATTACAATGAGAACGACATTTTTTTGTGTTGTTGAAAATAATGCTACATTTCTCCGAACATTGAGCAACGCTCGTGTAGCAAAGTGCAACTGGTCGATTCCTAATTCCCAAATCCCAAATCACCACGAAAATTTTTTCTCTTTGTCCATTCACGTCGAGTCTTTACAAAATCTGATCAACTTTTTTTTATCGTTTTCAGAGTTTTTCGAGAACAAACATTTTAAGAAACTCGCTCATAGCTCAAGACTAAAAAATTTACAAAAAATACTAGAATCTAATTCTGGATTTTAGCTAAAGATTAAATCATAAATCTTAAAAATTGGTCCAGTACACGATTTATCGTGACCTGTCAAAAGTGGATAGTTTTTTTGGCGCACCTGGTACAATGTCTCTTTTAGCCTTTTATCAAAGGTAGGAAGGAAGTGAGTGTGCACGTTTTACATCAAAGCTCAATTTGTTCCATAGCTTAATGAAATGAAAGAAACTTCTGTCCATTTCTGCCCACGAAATGAAATATACTTCTTTCAATTTGACGTTTTGAAAAAAGGAACGCGCAAGTCAGTTTCGGTGTCTCTCAGTCTCAGTGTAGTTTCTTAGTCTTAGTGTTCCAATTACGAATCTTTGAAGATTCCATAGAGATTCGATTAAAGAACGCAGTGCATCTTGGTAAAAAGTTCGTCGCTGCTATCTTTAGCGTAATCATGTATTGGGAATTCTAGCAACTTGTTCTAAATCATAAGGAAATTAATTGTGTGTCATCTACAAGCTAATTTCCTGCGACTTTGTCCTAATTAAGACCGTTCGTTTGCTCGCAGAATGTGTATTTTCAAAGATAGTATTCTAATTATACAGACAGGTAAGATTTAAATTTCTTAAGAATATATAGGGAAAGTCATCTAGCTATTTGGAGTTAAATCTTTTATAAACATTTCAATAATGACACAATTCATCAGACATCAAATTTCAGATCTGAAATTACCACGAAATAGGCCTTCAGGCAATGGCGTAGCCAGGGTGCTGTTTTTGCGGGACAAAAATGGGGGTCCGGTGGCTTGCTCAAGGGAATATTTTTTGGGCGACGCCCTTTAGATTGCCGGAAATAGCCTTCTTTTAGAACAGGTGATCCAGAATTAAAGAACGAAAAGCCAAATTCAACGAACTTACTGAGTACCATTTGGGAAGTTGTCAGGAAAAACAAGAATTTGTCTCGAAAAATGAAAGATGATTCAGGCTTCATTGGTGCTTTGCCACTATTATTTTGCTTTTCTGGTCCATTAAATGAAATTGAAGTGAAAGTTTGGTCTTTTACAAATGAAATAACGTTTATTTCAAAGTCATTGAAGCTATAATTCTTTTTCTGGATATTTTTTTGCGAAGTGGGGTAATGTGGGCCTACTGAGGATTCAGCCATAACTCAAATTCAACGAAGCCTTGAATTGCTTAAAATTTCTCGAATAGAAAATAGTTGGGGAATATGATTGCATTAATTTCTTTAATCATTTACCTTTTAATGTTCCCCTATTATGCGAGTTTTGAAATTAGACACATTTTTCCCGCTCGTCGGGAAAAGTGGGCCTATNAAAAAGCAAGCGATCATTGCCTCTCCTTTTTTCATTCTCATTAGAATCTCGTCAAGATTTCGTAGTAGGGTAGGGTGGGGTAATGTGGGTCTACGGGGTAAAGTGGGTCTATTAAGCTTTTTGCTAAAAATATCCTTCCTCGTCAAATCGAAGAAAAGTTGGCTATTTTTCTAGTAATGCCTACATAATAAGCTGCCTTTTTATATCAAACGTTCGTCTTAGATTTATCTCCATTCGTTTTATAAAATAATTTTACTGAACGCCCTACTGTGGAAGAATTTCAAAGGACAGAAAAACTTCCCCTGCCACTATTATTTTGCTTTTCTGGTCCATTAAATGAAATTGAAGTGAAAGTTTGGTCTTTTACAAATGAAATAACGTTTATTTCAAAGTCATTGAAGCTATAATTCTTTTTCTGGATATTTTTTTGCGAAGTGGGGTAATGTGGGCCTACTGAGGATTCAGCCATAACTCAAATTCAACGAAGCCTTGAATTGCTTAAAATTTCTCGAATAGAAAATAGTTGGGGAATATGATTGCATTAATTTCTTTAATCATTTACCTTTTAATGTTCCCCTATTATGCGAGTTTTGAAATTAGACACATTTTTCCCGCTCGTCGGGAAAAGTGGGCCTATTTTAGTTGCCTGAAAAGATAATTTTTTTTAAAATATGTAACTGCGTCTTTCAGAGCTGAGACTTTTTGGGAAGAAACAAGAAGCATTGAATGTCAATTAAACGAGAAGTTTGAAAGTATTTATACTTTACTGTCGTTTTACTAGCTATGTATTTTGAGATTTTGCTCTATTTAGACCCACATAACCCCCACCCTACCCTACAGAAACTCTCATAGTGTTGCTAACAGGAACATATTCATGTCACGCGTGGCAGATGGGCTAGAAAATATTCCGAGGAAGGCAGTTGAGCCATCGAGGGTCTAAGAAGAATGGTAGGCTGTATGCTATCCTTTGAACATTTTTAATCTTAATTTGAGCAAATTTCTAGGGACAACATGCAATTGAAGAGTGGAGTTTACTGATCATTTGAAACACGAAGAGAATGCGAGCGAAGCGAGTAGACATTTTTTTGAGAGGCACACTGAGTTTAGCTGCATTTTTCAAAAGAAAGACACTTTCGATCAAAGTCAAGGGAGGCTTCAGGTTACTGTAACCCTTCAGGCAGCGATTATCCACGACAGTTCCTTAAACTATACCAAACAGAATTATATATTATTCGAAGCAGAAGTAAACACGGAATACCATAAACATATAACCAGTTGATTAAATAAAAACGCATATGATTTATTCCAGATTTTAGGCGAAATCGAGCACCCTTTCGAAAAAGTCTTGGTGTACCCCATCGGGCATTGTTCGACCAAGACTATCTATTTGCCAAAGACTTAAGGCCCTGAACTGCAAAAATGTGTCACGAATTTTTAATAAAACGTACTGTTTTGAAATAATGCAATTTTAAAATAATGTTAATGTCTGAAATGTCTTTTTTAACTTTCAAACCCTTGTAAAAGTCGGACCAGTGGATCTATCATAAATTACTGACACACTTTTGTAGTTATATGCTTTGTGACCCTGTGTGCCAATTGTCAAACGATTTGATTGGCCCGTTAGGTACACCAAGATTTTTTAGTACCCGCCAGCCGGAATCTTGTTTCGAGAAATCTGGCTTTTATCAAATTGAAGCAAAACGCTCGGGAAAAACGATTATGCTTGAAAGTGCAAACATAAAGCCGCAGGTTGAGCAATAAAGCTTTAGCAAGGTCTTGATCAATCGTTATATCAATAAAATAGCAGCACGGGATGTTATGAGTATAGCTGCAAGGTCAAGTGAGTTTTCTTTAAAGGGGCAGTCAGACGCAAAACGCGGGTAACAGATTCTGCGTGGCACTATCCCATAAGTATAGGCCTAAATGCCAAAGCATGTTTACATTACCTTTCTCTTCGCTGTAATTCCGACGAAATTAATTGAGCAGCTTATCCAGTATTGTTCGAGAAGGTTCCATTTACATTTAGGTTTTTCCAAGCATTATAAATCTGACCCAAAAACCATATTCTTCGGTGGGTTTTTCCCACCTTCGAATTGTAGACCTTCTCTTCGCAGCTTCAATGTTGCTTCGACAAGATCGCCGTTTATCTTTTTCAGGCATTTCCGATCAACAAAATACCTTAGCAACTACATGAAATTAACATAGACGAACAATATCTTTCAATTCAATTTGCAAGATTGCTAAGAACAGCTTCGATGCAAACAGATGAAAACATGCGATTATCTTTGTCAAAATCTCCATTGACAAGTCGATGCTTAGCCTAAGCATTTTCAGTTCAAATGTCCCGCGCAGCCTCACGTCCAACTGCCCCTTTAAGTCCCCTATGTCTATTCCCTCAATTTTGAGAAATAGATTGCTTCTTTTAAAATGCTCAAATTTCCCAGTAATTGTGGTTATTTCTGGAAATGAGTTGGTTAAAACGATACTCAAATACTTAAACCTTCAGATTATGAAGAAAACGAAAAAGCGAGAATTTTTTGTCTGAAGGGCTACAATAACCTTAAGTGGGGTTCATAGATTCTTCTGATGAATACCTGGGAAATTGCAGAAATTTGAAGACAAGGGGCAGAATATTGTCACCCCGTTGCCACACCACACATAACCGTATAAATATCGAAGTGCGCGCGTAGCTAGCAGAACACTTACGAGAAGCAATTAATTTAACTCATATTCCTTCCCAAAGAGGTGATAGATGCATACTGATAAAGTTAAATAGGCGCCTAAGTTGGGTTTGTTAATTCGGATAAAGCTACCGGGTGTCCTAAAAAAAGTACTCCTGTTTGAAAAATCACCAAAATTTGATTACATGGCCGATCTTTAAATTTCTTTTTAGGCAAGTAGATAAAAAAACAAATTATTTTCCCAGGTATAGCTGATCTTGTGATTGGTTTTAAAATTAGAAAAATAGCTCTTTCCAGGGATGCCTGGTTTTGAAGCATACTGCAAAAAGCACTGATGATTACCAGATTAATTTATTTTTGTACATATCAAGCTTCTAGTTTGGTCATAAATGTCAGAGAGAAACGCAAACTATCATTGTAGACTTGAAGAACAATGAAACATCTCAAAATAATGGCTCCTAAGCAAGATTTACGATGTTGCTTAAAAGAAGTATAGCTCAGAATAAGATTTTTCAGCCAGTAATTTTATACCCTTTAAGTATTGAAAAGAAACATTTTATCTTTACATATATTTGGATAATTAACATAAGAGATCAAAAAGAAAATTTTACAATAGGTTAGATAATCGATTTTTGATGATTTTTTAAACGCGAGTACTTTTTATTGGGACACCCGGTACATACTTGGACATTTGTATAAAATTACAAGATGAAGGAAGCCAAGCGGTACTCAGATGTTACACCAGGAATGTGTTTATGGGAGTGCGAGCGAAACGAGCAGATAATTGTTGGCAATCTTCCTTGTCTTAAATCGTGCCAAGATGTCGGGAAACAATTAAAGAACTTTCTAGGTTCTCTCCTGTTACTGCTTAGTGCAATTCTCTTGTTCTCTGTGACATTTACACATTTAGAAAGAACCTTCCTACAAATGTTGGAGAATAATATTTGTTATGTTTTTCCAAATCAACGGATTTTGACGAATCACAAGACCTATTTTTGGCGATGATTGATTCTCTTGCCCCCTGGCTACGCTACTGCTTTCAGGTAATATAAAACGGATAACTATGATTTGTAACATTAAAACTGTTAGAATTCCCAAGGAATGAGACTCTATTTTCTGAGCTCAAAATTCTCTCCAAATTCAAACTCAAAATATTTTAATTGATTCAATCTGCGACATTCTTTATGTTTAGTATTTGAACATTGAACAATATGGATTGAAAGAGAAAAGTGCCTACATAAACTTGGGAGTACTTTAGTAATCAAGAAGAGGGATTTTTAAATATTCCTTCTTAAGTTACCATTCCATTTCTGCCGTTCTGTAAAATCAATGTAGGTCTCCGCATCATCCTTGCTTTATATTGAGCCTTTTAAAACTTATCTATTTATTTAAAATTTATCACACCAATAATTTTTGTTATTATCTTGTTGAATAGCCGACATGTTAAATTAATTTCAGGAATTTTCCTGGCTGAAGTCGGCTACTCTCTTGCGAAAATATGAGGGATTTTCTCGAGAAAGCCCCCTCGAAAACCCTTCAGAAGCGGCTTAAAATCGCGATGAAATTCTCCTACAATTTCTGCCTTACAAAAATGATTTGCAAATGCTTTGGCAAGTTTATTCCTCCTGCGAGGATGAAGGAGCCTTCCCCGCTAGTATAAGACATATATTTAGGGGGATTCCATTATCCCAAGAGGAAAACATGTCATAAGACATGGAATTGTCATTGTTGCTAAGAAGGAAACCCGACGAAATTTTAAGTGTCGTTTTCACCTGTTTTTGAAAAGGCTTTTGCAGAAAATCCCCCATAGCCACGAAAGGAATGACCGATTAAAGCCGAGTAAATGTATACATCTAATTGAACATATAGGGTATGAAACAAGACATTTTTCAATATTATTACTTTGATATTCAGGGAGAAATATTTTTTCGAATGCCGTGCGCTTCTTTTCTACTCAAACCGGTAGTATCTTGTGTTGCCGACGTGCTGATTGAAGTCTTTCTTGAAAGAAATAACTAGATTGATGCCAGCATTCATTATTTCAATCAGATAATCTGCATAGTACGTTTCGGCTTCCAACATTTTATGAAATGACATAAATGTTTGCTATGCACCCTAACTTACCGGATGAGTGAAACAAAGTTCCGGCGTTTCCTGAAATGTACAGTCGTTAATGTTTTTTCAAGTACAACAAACTATAGCTAGCACATTTTGTACTGAAAAGGCTAACACGGATGGAAAGTTGATTTCATTAAGATCGGTCATACTGTTCAAAAGTTATGGGTACTTTTGCTTGCAAGCTGTTTCTGAAAGCGTGAGAAAAATCTTCGAATTTTGTAGTAGTCAAATCAATGAAACAATTAATAAAAGCGCAGATGGCAAAAGTAAATTATTTGTGTCGCTCAATATGACAGGAAAGAACTTCCCTTGCTACTTTATGAAATAATAAGATTCAAGCACTGTTTCCACACAATGTCGTAACCGCGTACGGTTTTAATAGACCCACCATACTGCACGTTGTTCAATGCCTCATACGTTGCTAAAAGTTCTCCTTGCAGTACAAGCTCTAAATTGATTACAAAACAAATCATTCCTTGGAATTAAACTGAGCTTGGTTGCAGATGTATCGATTCTTCCATTATACTCAAGTATCCGCTTCCGCTGGGCTACGGTGTACAGCAACTTCATCGCACAGTGTTTGCTTCCTATCCAATGGAGTGTCATATGAAATCAGCATTTATTGTAGGAACTATATCGATTTTTACTCTATTCTAACTTATCTTTAAACAAATACTTTTGCAACAGCATCTGCCCCGCCACTTGCAATGAATGGCTGAGATGGATGGAATGCTACATCAAATACAGCTTCATCGAATTTCTTTCTATGTGCTGTAATTTCTTGAATGCAAGTCTTATTTTCCATATTCCATAATCGAATAGAGCCATCGTGACCTAAAGATCAAAATGAAACAAATGATATTATTCTTATCTATACCAAAAGATTTCAGACTTTATCATCGCCGTACCTAGCAAACAAGAAACAAATAAAAACTTGGGAATGGCTTTGCAGGGAAAATTATAATCGAGCAAAATGCATGAAACATGCGGTTTTAGCATATCAACTACCGGCTGTCCCAAAAAGATGTATTGGCGTTCGCGAGGAGGTATATTCATTAAAAATGGACCGATTTCATTGTACCACCACTCATTTTGTGGCAAAAAAGCTAACTTAGGTACAGCAGAAAAGCTCACTGGTTTAACATCAATATTATCAATATCAGAAAAATTGTAAATAATGTAAATTATGATTACATTAGCTGTAATTGTAGCTAATTTTGATTTCTTTCGCCTACTGTAAATAAAAAAATAAATAAATAAATAAATGATGATGATGACGATGATGATGAAACCGAACAGTTTCATGAAAAACGTATATCAAAACCTGGACAAGCAATTTTCTCAATTGTATGATGGCCTCAGTTATCTGCTTTTGTTCACATATGTTCACATTCGCCTTTAATCATCACTGGCCAACACTCACAAGAATGATCAACACACATAGAACTGCAGACATTACGACAGAGAATGATATGATCAAAAGCGAACGACAGGAAAGTAAAAGAGAACAATAGACCTTAGACAGAACAGCAAGTTTAGGGGGGAAGAAGAGATAGTAGAGGTACAGCAAAAAAAAAAATGAAAAAGAATGAAATAAAGATTGAGCGAGAGAATTAGAGATGACAATGAAAGAAAGGAGGAATGGATCATAAAACAAATTGACTAAACATTACAAAGATATGGACAAAGCCATAACACAAAAAATAGTTTCAAGGCTTCAGTTTGAAAACTAGCGATCATCAGGCATTATTTCTGTTGATGCCATCACCTGCGCAGTAACTCATCATAAGCCTTGGACTCGTTTCCCGTTAAATATTCTTGGCAAAATTTGACAAGTGTCACACCGATGAAGGCGAACTGGTGGGGTTCTGATAAGAAGCTCCACTTTGCACGTGTTATCAAAGTATTCTATAAATGCACAATGCCTTAAAAATTCCGTTAGCCTGAGAAAAAGTAACAACGTAATTTTGATTGCTTCAGTCTGTTTCTATAGTTTTACCTTATTTAGCTATCGTACGATTGCAACCGTAACTATGCATAATCTTTCTACACTGCTAAAAATTTCCAAACGTGTTTAATTTTCTTAGCTGAGGATGAAACAAGCTGTTTCGAGATATTCCATTCTATTATTAACATGAATTAGTCGAATTGTCTTAACATGGCCTAGCGCATTTATTAACCAAAGCACGAATTTATCGAAACAACTGTAATATTAACTGGATTGGTCTTAACATCAACTGAACATGGTTTAAACGAAATTATCATCTTTTTTCAACATCTGCTGGTCTGGCCCCAAACATGATAATTGTCAGACTCATTTATTGAAATTCAAAATAATAAATGTTTTTTTGCTCAATATTTATCACAAAATATTCTTTAAACAGTTACATGACTAAGGAAATACATTCTCTTCTTAATTACTTTGAGTTTTACAGACAGTCAGTCTTGCGGAACGGCTGAGAAATTTTCTGACTTTGATATTTGATGATTAAATATTCTGGAGATAAATTTTCACGCGCTACACTGTGTATCTTGGAGTTAATATTATTTTGAACGATAACAGTTCTTCCAATAAAGTAACTCATCAATATAAAGAACGAAAGATTCAACGAAGCTCCTGTAAAATTCAAAGTAGCTTGGTTGGTTCTCCTTTGAAGGAGAATTTCAACATAAAATTCAACAGAAAATGTTTCCGCCTTTTAGCTGCTAGTTTGCTGATGATGAGTATGATTTTTCAAACATTGCGACTTGTTTAGTCACCCAGTGGACACAGCAGAAATGTCGTTGTGATATATAAAAACACAGTTACATTGAAATCTGAAGGAATGAAGTGAAGACTTACTTCCTGATAGAAGATATAATCCAGTTGGGTCTATCGAAAGACTTGTAACAGCATCCAAATGAGCTACCATTGTATGAATTTGTTTACCTATAGTACGATATAAAACGAATGTATAAGTACAACTGCTTTCAACGAACATTTTCGTTCCGTTGCTAATCATACCAAGCATGTTTCATTGCAAAAGATAGATCGATTTTGAGCGCATTAAAGGTCATCTCTACTACAGACGCTGTTTGAAGTTAGTTTATCACTGATGCAACGAAAATGGAAATATATTTGGTTAAAATTTGGCAGACAGTTTAACTGGCAGAATCATATTCATTTTGGTTTAAATTATTTACACCATGGACGTTGTTTTTCCATGCATGATAAAGAAATCTATCATTTAGCATGCATGCTCTGCGCCTCATTTCCACTTTCGGGTAAACCTTATTGAATTCTGTTTGAATTCTGTCTTAATGACACCTCCACGATACATGCACAGTATAAGATATTTGGTAAAATTGGGACGATAACATGATTTTACAATGGCAGATGCAAAACATGAAAAAGTCTACGTTATTGGCACACCGAGGCCTTTCAAACCTATGTGATCATCAGAGTGTGACTAACTCATGGGGGGGGGGGG
>REGM01000344.1:169316-197273 GCA_004194415.1 Aurelia aurita
CGTGACTGCCCCCAGTCAGTGGTGCCATTGTTTGTTTGGATGCTGCCCCTACGGAGGAAGCGAGCCCTTTTGAAGGTTACTATGTGACGTCGGTGCTACGTAGCCCCTAGGCTGTTAACAATCGAGCATTGTTTGTTGTTGACAAACGGACTTTGTCCGTTGACGACTTTTGACGACCCTTGATGGCCCCAATCAAGAGTCGTTACTGACTCACCACCATTGTTCCGTGACGTTCAGCCTACGTCAATCTGAGAAATTGGTCGGTCGCCAAGAAGTTTGCCCGCTAATACCCCAGCCCGAGCTGCTGCCCCCAACTTCTCAGACAGATTCGGCTTACCTCCATTTTCGACGTGATTTTTGGGGAGGAAGAGCGAGCTCGTGGGGGCAGGGGAAGCAGGAGATGATAACACGGCAGACAAATTAATTCCACCACAATGGGACAATCTTAGCCGATCGAACAGGCGTTATATACTAAGATTACGCAATGCATAAAATGATCATTTTCTGGCCAAATTTCCTGTTATGATGCGAAAAAAACGAATTTAGCAAGGACAAATTAAATTATTTGGACCAGCTCAAGGCAGTCTTCACCGCGCTACCATGTCGATGAATTGTCTACGCCATCCAAAATCTAACTGAAATGGCGCACGAATGATACGTCTATGAAAATAGCATTTGTTTGCTTAAAAAAGTTGATTTCTCATCCTTAGATAACTCTTTTCTATTTATTGTAGTGAAAAATTAGGAAATAGACAACATTATGAATTTTGATGCAGGGGTCAGGTCAAATAAAATAAGATATCATACGATCGATCGAGTCTGGAGTGTCAAACATATTTCACTTGTACCACATCCAAAACTCGTTGAGTGTTGTTTCTTTGAATCTTTTTGCAAGAAACTTGGCGTTGATCACTGTAGTAAGGTTTCTTCGAGTTTCTTAAATCTGGGCCCAATTTCTATAGTGAAAGGTTCTTGTAGAGTTTCTTCATATTCAGAAATTAAATTTCTCTGTTTATCATGAGGACCGCTAATGCACGTATTTTTTATAAGAAACTAAGAATTTGAGCCAGTACTGAAAGTTTCTTAAAATTATCAGATTTTCAGTGCTCGGAGTTTCTTACGAGTTTCTTACGACTTCCATAACAATCTCCATGTTTACTTCCTGTGCCCTTGTGAACATTTCAAAACAAAGTTTTTGAAGCCTTTTCCAATGTTTAGACGTTGGAAATGCCTTCCAAGTAATATGATACAGGAAACAAGTGAAAATAAGGTAAAAACATGCTAAGGATTTCCTTGACTAAAATAAATAGTTTCTTAACAAATTTTTCCCAGTACTGGAGTTTCTTAATTTTTTGGCGATCTGAGAGTTGAGTTTCTTATAAGCAGCTTCTTATATAAAAAAAATACGTGTATAGCATTTTGAGCTCAGAGAATTGCAAGAAAGAAGCAAATCGTAAACAAAAGTTATACTTCTTAGTATTGTTTGGGTTGGTAATGCAGTTTTTGTTGAAAATTTCTTCGCAACTCATCAGCTAAAATTGAAAAAGTTTTTTAACTTTGAATTGAAATAGCTTCATAGTTTCTTAATCTTCTGGAAGATTAATATTAATTCCTTCATTTAAAGTTGGCTAAGTAATTATAGCTATAATGGCTAATTAAGGCCAACTATTTACAAAAATATATACAATGCTGTAAGAAAAATATAATTTACAATAAAAAACCTAAACCAGGATAAAAAGTTGTGCATAATCTGCAGTTGCATGCTTGGCATTTATGGGCTTTAATAAGTCTTTTGAATATCTGAAGGGAGTCTGAATTTTTCAGTTCTGGTGGTAGTGTCTCCCATACTTTTTTCCCCATAAATCTGACCGTATCGATTCCCAGGCAGGTTGTTTTTGCCTTCGGTATATCAGAACACCTTAGATTGTAAGGCAGTTCTTTTTCTTCGAAAATTGTCTTCAAGAAGCTAGGATTTAGATTAGATTTTGTTTTGTAGATCTCCACCATCAGCAACTGCAGGTTCCTCTGATGACCGGTTACCGAATTATCCATTTCCAATAAGTTTTCAAAACTAGAAACATTGTCCTTGCATGCGATTCTTAAGGCCCTTTCATGTATTCTATTTATTTTATTATTCAAATTTCTATCGTGAAACATCCAAGTCAGCGAGCAATAGCTAAATTGGGACATAACGAATGTCTTCATCAACAGTTTTAGCTTCTCGGGCTCCATGACAACCGAAATACGAGTAAGAGCATGAAGCTTCTGACTAGCATTTTTACAGAGCGTTTGGACATGTTTTTTGAAACTTAAAGTGTTAATGCAACGAAATTTTCGAATCGTCTTTTTTAGTCTTTTTCGAAACTTCAATCTTTGCTGAGAAATTTGATATAAAGATAGTCAACAGGAACAAATTAAATTGTTTAAAAAACGTCCGCCAAAGTTATGAGGTCAGGGCGAATTTCTCACATCGCGCGTGACGTAGCAAGTAGAACCATTCAATTTGATCCATTCAATTTGAACCATTCAATTTGATCATCGCATTGCGAAATAACAACAAAGCGCACTCTGGTCAAGTGCGTCAGTAAGTTTCTCGAAGGCAGATTCAGTTTAATTTTTACCAAAATCGACGCAAGATGTCGGAAAGCGAATACAGTAGCAATGAGAGTGTTCCTCAACAATCGTTTTCAGTCAGCAGTTCGAGTGACGAGGATTATGGTGTTGTGAACCTGCAAGCTCATGCTCCATATCAAGACGAGCCACTAGCAGTCCCAGGACAAGCGCGAGTCAACTTCGAGGAGGATAAGGATGGTATTCCACGTGAAACCATCGAAGCCAGATTTGAGAAGAGAATATCTGTTAATGACTGGTACGTGATCTTTATTATATATGAAGGTTTAGATAAATTCTTACTTGCGCAATTTAGTCACTTTTAGAGCCTAAATAGCCCTTAGGCCTACCTAGTCCAATCCAACTAGGGTAGGCCTAAGGTCTACTTAGGCCCTAAAAAGCGACTGAGTCCTTCGGTCCGAGCCTTGTTTTGTACCAAACTCTCATCCGTAATTTGTGCAATTGTTTTAAGAAAGATCGAATTCGTACCATGATTAACTTATATATCTCTCGTTTTCCCTTTTGAAGGTGCTCCTGTTCAAAATGCAAAGATGAACTGTTGGTTGGTTCCCTCGAGTACAGATGCTGCAGAGAAGTGCACTGTACAATAGGAAAGGCAGTTTTTGATGGCACTGTAGACCAAATAACTTGCATTACTCAGCATGCAGATTATAATGCGCTGATAAACGCAGAGGTCCTAAAAATGGTTGGGCCTTTATTGAAAGACTCGCAAGGGCGAGCATACAAGCAAAGAGCAGGACAAGGCAGAAATGAGTGAGGCCACTATTTGTTACAAATTTTTTTATAATCTTTATTGTCTAAAATCTGAGGTAAAAAATAATTTGTTTGAATCCACACCTTTGTTGTTATGTTGACCATAACTGATCATATCTTAACACATCGAGCGGTAAGCAACTGATAAACATAGCAATTCAAAGACAAAAATGTATATATTCAATTTATTTCAATCTCACATAAATTGATGTAGCCCTTTTACTCTAGATTAGCCATTTTACTTCTACTGCCTACTGTATGAATCAAATGGATTGGGCTTTGGTATGGATAAGGAACGTTGACTTTTGTTTATCAATACGCTCCCTTTGTTTTATAGGTACCTTAGAGCTGTTGCCTACAGATGGTTGGTTCGTTGGTTCTGTGGCTACCTTGGTTGGGATAACAGAAGACCACTGCCAGCCTGCATATACCACCAGATAAGGACAAAGTTCCGTACAGCGGCTAGTACTGGCTATGCAGATGCTGAATAGCAGTGTAGACATTACAACATTTTGAAAGCATATGTTTTGACTGGACTTATTTTCAATAAACAACCTTGCAAAAAGTTGAAGCGTGCATAAAAACATGCAAATGAGAGTCCTTTGATAAAAGCTCTGCAAAATGAGCTATAATATTTTGATTTTGTCCTCCTATTCGACCAGCATTTTGTCCAAAATATTTGCGCTCAAAATAGCAATGTCTATTTACTGTGGTGTGGAAGGACTGAGTATTGTAAACTTTAGTCATGTTTTTTTAGCTGTTAAATGTTAAAATGAAGGCCTTTTTTCAATCACAGTAAGTGTTGCAAAGTGCTACAAAGTGCTCCAAAGAAGATCAGTCACACTTTCCACGTTTGTGCCCCTTTGTTGGCTTTCCACATTTCTTGCAGCGGTGCTCGGTCTCTCTTCCTTGTAGCGGTAGCTAATATAGCCTGTTCGATTAGGCCTTGCTGTAAACATTCTTGTTCGTTTTCTGTGGAAAAAGTGGATAAAAGTAAAACTAATAATATATTCAGTTAGGCCAAAAACATCATGTACTTGCTTTTATCACAAACAAAACCTTTTTTATTTTGGTCACAAGGTCATTCAGCTTGAGGAAGCAGCAATATTTCAGAGAAGAGAAATGTTACAAAAGAAAAGGGGTGTCTTCAAATTTTTGGTGCATCTGTGTTCCTGTTCTGGCGTTATTCTTAGTTAAACCTATCAAGAAACTTAAATCTGTATTTCTACTGTGTTTATTTATTTATTTCCATGTAATTATTTTTCAAATGCTACAAATGTGTGCTGTTTCTGTCCAAATAACACCTGAAAGGATTATACCCCGAGGGTACTTTGGTGTAGTGGTGCTCTGTTTTAATATATATTCAGATATTAAAATATAGGAGATTAAAATTATAAAAGAGAGTAGGAGATTAAAATTAAACAACTAGAACAAATAAAATCTACGATCCACAGCAGTCTAAAAGTAAAAGAACAACAAACAAGTAGTTGGCCTAAAAGTGGCCTAAAGTTGTCGCTCACCTGTCTACGATCCCGATCAGAAATTTCCTCTGTTGTCTTCAGAGCTTCGTTAGCAGCGTATACGGTAGGAACTGCATCGGGTTTCAAATATATTTTCATGCCAAGTTGTAAGGCTATGTCTCTTCGCATTGTGAAGCAAGATTCCTCGAAATGGCTACCACACAAAATTGATGTCTTCGCGGCGCTCCAGCCTGGTCGATAACGTCAGACAAACTGTACCCATTTCGCGTGTCTCGATTTATGCTTTTCTTTATCGGGAAATAAATGAACGGATACCCCCTCAGTGTACTGGCCACTTCCACAACTAATCAAGTTCGGGCCACCAAACAGCGCTTTCCTCCGCGGCTCATTTTTTCGACATTACTCGCCATGTTGAATTTGTTGTTGTGATGAAGTTAGGATAGCGTGTCCCATTGAAATTGGCATTGAAATTGAAGTTCTCCTCATTTCTATGGTTCTACTTGCTACGTCATCGGGTATCAGGAAAAGTTCGCACGCGATCTGCCAAAATCCCTAACTTTGACTTGCCACAAAAAAAAGTTTAAGCATCCGATTTGAGAGCGGTTTTCAGCATGATAATCAGTGCATAAAGATGTATTAGATTATGATGAAAAATGTGGTTCAAAAATTTCGTTGCATTAACACTTTAATTTCTTATCAAGATTGATGCCCAGTAGCTTCTCTTCGTCACTTTCTTCTATCTGGGCTTCTCCAATGTGTATATTAACTCTTTCTTATAAGCGGTTTCTTACAAAAACATGAGTGTAGTTCCCAGAAAGAGGGTCCCATAGACACATTTAAGCGGTTTAAGCGGTTTTAAGAGATGGGTCAGTATGCCACAGCCCTTTAGAGTTCAGCAAATTAAAGCAATCCACACCTGTCTGGGGGGGGGGGGTCAAATCCTTCGCTCTTGATATAAATGTTTTCAACTGCCAGAAAAGTTTCCGATGTTGCCGCTCCTTCTTCGTGCAAGTAAAGACTCTTGTGCAAGTGGTGGCATGAAGTGTGAAATATTTTGAGGCTCTAATGAGGGTTTTTTTAGCATTGAAGCGGAACCTAAAAAACAGAAGCAGAAATTATAAGGGTTTGTGGGCAACTGCTCCCCCCATTCTCAACAAAAATTTGGAGAAATTAGTAAAAACGATGAATTTTTCGGAAGTTTCCAGCTTTATTCGGCAAATTTGGCCATTTCCTCAATGTTTGCCCCCCCCCCGCCCCCACTTGAAACCTGGATTTCTGCGACTACTCCAAAAAGTACCGAAGATGAAGAAGCATGCTACGAGATCCCCCTATCAGAGCCTCATATTCTCCACTCACTGTAAACTCGGTAAACTCCTCAATCGTACGATATCATAACAGGGCAGGAGTTGCACATTTCATCTGACATGACCCCTTCATCAAAAGTTATATTGTTGTCTATTTTCCCAATTTTTCACTACAATAAACTGAAAAAGAATCATCTAAGGATGAGAAATCAACTTTTTTAAGCAAACAAATGCTATTTTCATAGACGTATCATTCGTGCGCCATTTCAGTTAGATTTTGGATGGCGTAGACAATTCATCAACATGGTAGCGCGGTGAAGACTGCCTTGAGCTGGTCCAAATAATTTAATTTGTCCTTGCTAAATTCGTTTTTTTCGCATGGAGCCTGTAGATTTGTGGACTTATCCAGTTATGATGGTTAGCACATGAAGGATTGGTGAGTACCTTGTAATATTTTGAATCTTGTTTGTGACAGTAGTGGTTAGGGTTTTTCGTCAAGTTTGCCTTCGGAATTTGGCCCCTTTGAGTGTAATTGCGGTGCTGCAGAAAACGATACCACTACGCTCGATATCAAAGAGGATACTCTCCCTTTTGAACAGTGTGCAACACAGAAAATTTCACAGAGATATGTTCAAGGAGCGCGTTTCGAAATGACCATCACAACCAGAGGCGCGTCAATGGGCCTAATAAAAAACAGTGGAAAATGCCTATTTTTTTGTTGACGTTTTTTACTTTTTGTGGGGCAGATAATATAAATGTGCTCGGTAAGAACTAAAGTGTAGTGCATCCCATCCATTTTAGAGACAGTGCTTTTGCAGCGAGAAGCTGCGAGGAGGTCTGTTTACAATCTTGTTGGTCATCTATTACGTCAAGACCACTAGTGTTCCTATTGTTTAAAGAAGCAATATGATTGGCTTGTTCAAAGATAAACAAAGTCGGTGATTGGCTTAGAACCAAATTCCCCCCTGTTGGTGGCTATCGCAGGTTAGGATCATGCACCCCTCCACCCTACCAAGTCACCCATACGCTATAACAGGTTGGCTTTCGTCATTAGTAGATTAACTATGGGATCTGCACTAATTGAAATTAGCCAATAGCAATGTGTGTAATGTAGATGGGTTTGGTTATTTGAATTGCTGTTATTTTCGCTGCCAAACTCTGCGATGCTGCGAGGCGTAAGGTAACCTCTGTGCAGGTTGTTTACTTATTAATAATGAATTGAGGTAATGAGCAAATAATTATGTGACCTTTTTTCAAAACGATCTTTATCAGGAGAAGATTTTCTACCTAATGATCTTGGCATGATAAAACTTCCTTCATGATGCTGGCATAGAAAAACTGCCTGCAAATTTGTTGCGTCGTTTGAATTTTGGATCTGAAAATAAGGACATATTCGTGGAGTTCAAATATAGTAAGGAGTGTTCACTGAGCAGTACCGTTTGAAAAGGAATTTTGATCGGTGTTATGAAACGTAAGTAGGCCTATGTTTTCCTTGTAGCTGGAAGGAAACTGGAGTTATATGCTACTGACCTATTTTTTCATAAGACTACAGTTTTACTTCTTGCTGCAGAGGTGAATTGGCCTACGTAGGTGTCGTCGACAGCCATATTTTGCTCTCTCGTAAGAAGCACTTTTCCTAAGGTTACTATCTGACGTCAATGGTACGTAGCCCCTAGGTTGTTGATAATCTCAGAGTGTCCCCTGTTTACAATAAGGTATTGTCACATTGTCTGTGAGGCTCGTTAGCCTTTGTTCTAAAATCTCGATCGCGGCATATGGTCCTTTTAACCCTATCAAGCCTAGGGTATTTGATGCTCTAGGAAGACTAGGGGGGGGCTGATTCGGCCCCCCTATTTTATTTCTGTTCTGTACAACATAGAGCCATGAAACTTGGCATGTGTATAGTACATCATGAGATGAACCCAAAAATGGAATCTATTTTTAGATATGTCACGTGACCTGCTCATGACGTCACAATGTTACATTTTCAAAATCATAAGGGTTCAGTACTAAAAACTTTCAATCGCTGATTACCAGAAATCCAAAAGCAGTAAGGATATCAGTACACTTTTTATGTATTCTTTGGTCAAATTGCACTTGCTTTATAAAAAAAAATATTGTAAAAATGATGACATCAGCACACAAAAATTCAAAGAATGTGCGCATGCGCATTGCATAAATACGGCGATTTACTCATCCAAATTTAAAAATAAGTAGTCAGTTTGATAGAGAATCTAAAATAGGCTATATTCCTAGCTTCGCATTGATTTCCCAACTTCCCTGTAGATCTTATTAGGGTTTATTCAACATTTGCGGTTGACTTCTTTTGAAAATGAATTTTGTTTACCCCCTGGAATGAATTTTATTTTTCTAAAAAATTTATTTTTGGGTGTCAGAAAGATAAAAAGTAAAAGTCAGAAAGTTACAGAGTGGTANTTTCATTTTTTTTTTCATTTAATGTTATTTATCCACGACATCCATTCAGTTGTATAATAAAGTAAATTAAAGTAAATTATGATAAAAAGTTACAATGACAAGTTCTATTTACTAAATTAAAAATATATATCGAGAGAATGGCCCTGAGTAACTGATCTTCCATGGATTCGTGCAAAACTAATTTCTGTTAGCTCAAAAGGTGATATTTAAGCTTTTTTTTAATCGTACAATGGATTCGGTATCTCTAATGGGTTGTGGGATACTTCCAAGCTTTTGGACCTGTGTACAAGAAACTTCTTTTGGTATGTTCTAATTTCAGTTTTTGCACATGGAGATCCTTGCTGTTCCTTGTGTTGTATTTTGATATGGCAGACCTTTCTATGAACTTATTTTGTAGGCCTTCAGGACAAAGCTGATTGCCGATTCGCTTTTGGTTTAGCTGAACGTAGCAGGCGAAACGAACAGGTTTTGCATTTGGCTGGCAGATCCATCTCGGTCATTAACCAGAATGATCCATTTCAGATTTCAGCCTCTTTCATCCAGACACTGATTAATTGACAAATATCGAAGATCATTATTGATTTGCAAAATATCAACAAAACGACATCATTAAGGATCATTTGTGGCATGCAGGCTTCCATCTTCAATAAAAAGATTGTGTGCTATTTCATTGATTCACAAGGGACCGTGGAAGGAAAATGCGAGGAGAGCGCACAAATCCTGAGTGTAAAATCATAGCTTTTGATAGACTTTGTAATCATCCAAAAAGATCTTATGTCTAATATTCCATGCACATGTTGGTAGTAGGCGAATGCACATTAAACTTTCTCGTTTCACATACTTCCATAAAGATGCACAAGATGACCAAATTAAAAGTTCGGAAATTATCGCGTCCCTCCAACTAACAGTCTTTTCATGTTGTAGTGACGTATGGGGAACATACTTGACAGTCAGGATTCATGTTTCTGATAGCTACCAACACGGAGCATAGCGGACAAATCTTTTCCTTCGTCTTAGAACTTCGATCACGTGACGTTTCCTCTTGCCAGCCGACGAATCAGATGCCGTAATTTAGTCTACTTCCGCCTTTCGCAGCAAGATTTAGGCTATGTTAACCTCCTCTCTACAAAAAACATTGCACGCTCGGGTAGTGCGAATTTTTTGAAAATTTCAACTGAAAAAGATTGATTATACATAGGACCATACCTGTTCAAATGTTCTCGGTGCGATCGCTTCAGAGAAAAAAGTTATACTGATCTGAACATTCTGCTACGGTATTTTGAGGCAGGTTGTGATATCTTCCTATGTGTCAATTGCCCTTGCCAACAACCTCTTTGTTTTTAACTTCTCTAAATTATCAAAAATACACGCTTTTCTATGAAATAATATTTAGGATTTGGGCAATGTTCGAAGAGAGTTCCTGGAAAGTTAGTACAGGTTGAGACAGTGAACCTAAGGCAAATTGAGGAACATTCAGCAAGTAGGCCTAGCCATTTCACCCTTGAACATGTAGCACAATAAACGACTTTCTTTTAAAGTTAATCACATTAGTAAATATGCACCATAGACACATCAGCTAACCAATATAACTAATATTTTGCTCAATATCAATACAAATTTGGCTTCATCTCGCGGAAAGGAAATATACGAAATCTTCTCCAAACTGACGACCGTGCACAACCGCATCCAGAAAGCAGAGCAAATATTGTGATAGAAAGATGTGCAACGATGTAAATATATAGTTACTCACCAGTCCTTCATTTTTAAAGACGAACAAAGACTTGACAACTCCGAAAATCCACTGGTTCCTTGCTAAACGAACGAACTCGACTGCGACAAATTAAACGGTTTCTACAAGCTTTGGCCAACGAACGCAACTCAACTATCACGTAGCTGAAATGTACACATGCAAACAAAAAATCGGAACAGAAATGGCGCGAAAATGATTGAGTCTACGAAAATATCATTTGTTAGAATAAAGAAGTAGATTTCGCATCCTGAAACAAGTCATTTTCAATTTGTTTAGAAAATTAGACGAAAAAAATCTGGTTTGATCTATAGATCATACCAGGTCAACCTGACAGCACCTATGCTATAGCTGATTCCCATCGATGTCAGTAGAGGGGGGGGGGGTAAGGGCAAGCAAAATTACGCCCTCTACTTGTTCTAAAAAATTGAACTCATATTTCGATAAGAAATTTGGTTTTGAAGTTTGTAGTACGGTTTCATAACTCTGGGCCCAATTCTTTTAGTAAAAATTTCATGCAGAATTTCTTAGTGTTAAAAGATTAAATTTCACATTTCATAAAATTTCTTTGAGGACCGCAAATATATGCCTTTTGGGCTCAGAAGAGAATGCCAAGAAAAAACCAAATCACAAACAAAGATTTTGCATTACAATTATTTTTTTCTCATAAGAAACCTCTTATAGGAAACGGTAGTAGCCTCTTCCAGAAAATTAAGAAACTCTTCTAGAAACGATTAGAGGTCAATTCGAAGTTTAGAAATTTCAATTTCTTTATGAGTTCCAAAGTGTTTTAAAGAGACACAATCGCAAATTTTTTGTGTTCGAAAATCTCAACGAGATTCTTCATGCATAAAGTATACAATACATTCCAAAAATGTATTTAAAAACAGTCGCCGAAAATTTAGAAACTCGGGGCCCGAGATTTTTCTATTGTCTTTCTATTGTATTTGCGCACGTGCCTTAAAAAAGTGTGGGTACAAAACTTCATTATTTCCTTTCCTGTTACTGTTTTCCCATACTTCTAGAAGTCGTACGAAAATAGCAAATACATTTTCGGAATGTACGAAGTCTCTACTTTATGCATGAAGAANGGTATTTAAAAACAGTCGCCGGAAAGTTAGAAACTCGGGGCCCGAGATTGTTCTATTGTCTTTCTATTGTATTTGCGCACGTGCCTTAAAAAAGTGTGGGTACAAAACTTCATTATTTCCTTTCCTGTTACTGTTTTCCCATACTTCTAGAAGTCGTACGAAAATAGCAAATACATTTTCGGAATGTACGAAGTCTCTACTTTATGCATGAAGAATCTCGTTGAGATTTTCGAACACAAAAAATTTGCGATTGTGTCTCTTTAAGTTCCAAAATGTTCCAAAGTAAATCACCACCCCCAAACAATTCTAAAATTTATGATTGTTGTTGATAAATTGGTTCTTTCTTGTAAATTTTTGTCAAAAAAGCGGTCCTCAACGAATTTTGAAAAAGTGAAATTCCGTTTTATGAATAATCAAGAAACTCTACAAGAAACTTTTACGTTATGAATTGGGTCTTACGTTAAGAAACCCTACTACAAAAATCAAAGCCTAATTTCTTATCAAACATGTCCACTTTTTGTTTAAAAAACTTTGCAACTCAAAACCAAAAGTTAAAACAGTTTCTTAACTTTCAATTGAAGTCTGATCGCTTCCAGTAGAGTTTCTTAATTTTCTGGAAGAGGCTACTAGAGATAAGCGGTTTCTTTTCATTTTTTATAAGAAACTTGGCTCTGATCTTTGTAGTAGGATTTCTTAACGTAGGGCCCAGTTTTTGTACTAAAAGTTTCTTGTAGAGTTTCTTAATTTTCCTTATAACTGAATTTACATTTTATCAAAGTCATCTAGGACCGCTTTTTGAGCCAAGAATTGAACGAACCAAATCATAAACAAAATTTATACTTTTTAGTATTATTTGGGTTCGGGATAGAATTTCTGTTTGAAAACATTTGGCAACGCTTAAATAAAATTAAAAAGTTACTTAACTTCAAATTGACCTTTGATCGTTTCTAGTAGAGTTTCTTAATTTTCTGGAAGAGGCTACTACAGTTTCTTATATCAGCGGTTTCTTGTAACAAAAATTTAGTGTATTTACTGAAATTGCACTCGAAACCATTTCAAAACATTTTTGATTACTTTACAGTTTCAAAAAACAGTTTTGAGTGGGCTGCAAAAATTAAAGCTGCAAATCACAAAATTTTCATAGCTGTTTTAATCCAGGAGCACAGTTTCTTAATTTTTTGAATTTGAGCCCACAGTACCTACAGTTTCTTATAAGCGGTTTCTTGTAAACAAAGAATGAGTGCATCTAACGTGCATAGTTTGCTTTGGACAATAGAATCACTTGCAAATTATTTGCTTCTGACACCGATGACAGCAAAACATGATCCGAAAGAAAAAAGACAAGAATATAACACGGCATTTACTGAAAATTAGCCAACCAGAGAGACCATTAAAATGTATGAAAGTACTAATTACAGTGAAGCTACGTTGGCAGCTTTGAAGCTCTGAAGCATTTAATAATTTGTTAAAGGCAGCTACTGGTCTCTCACTAATGCTCTTGGAAAAAATAGAGGGCGTAATTGTGCCATTACCCCCTCCCCCTCTACTGACATCGATGGGAATCTACAAAAGGTGCTGTCGGGTTGACCTGGTATGATCTATAGATTAAAATAGATTTTTTTTCGCCTATTTTCCAATAACAAACTGAAAATGACTTGTTTCAGGATGTGAAATCGACTTCTTTATTCTAACAAATGATATTTTCGAAGACTCAATCATTTTCGCACCATTTCTGTTCCGATTTTTTGTTTGCATGTGTATATTTCACCTCGTGATAGTTGAGCTGCGTTCGTTGGCCAAAGCTTGTAGAAACTGTTTAATCTGTCGCAGTCGAGTTCGTTCGTTTAGCAAGGAACCAGTGGATTTTCGGAGTTGTCAAGTCTTGGTTCGTCTTTAAATATTAAGGACTGGTGAGTAGGTATTTATTTACATCGTTGCACATCTTTCTATCACAATATTTGCTCTGCTTTCTGGATGCGTTTGTCCACGGTTGTCAGTTTGGAGAAGATTTCGTACATTTCCTTTCAGCGAGATGAAGCCAAATTTGTATTGATATTGAGCAAAATATTACCGGGTGTCCCAAAAAAAAACGCAACAGATTTGATCGGGGCTAGCGACAAGAGTATAGGTCGAATCAATTCATAATAATTTTTGAAGTAATCCTCGATAGTCAACTTGAAGATAAATACCTTGTTTGTTGACATAGGTGCACTGAGAGTTGAAATATTAATCTTGAAAGTTCAAATTTGCCTCCACCTACAAACCAGAGCTTTTAGGTTTTGGCATATACTGCAAACGCGCTGTTTAGGGGAATCTCCTGAATCATAGCGAAATACGAGCAAGAAGACTCCTGCTAATTGAAGCAATCGCACCGAGAACATTTGAACAGGTATGGTCCTATGTATAATCAACCTTTTCCAGTTGAAATTTGCAAAAAAATCGAGTTACCCGAGCGTGCAATGTTTTTTATAGAGAGGGGGTTTACATGGCCTAAATCTGGCTGCGAGCTCGAATTCGAATCGATCTTGAATTTGAATGCAACATGGTTCGAAAAAAAATCTTTCCAAAGCACAAAAGGTAAAGTTTTGATTCGAATTGAAGTTTTATTGAAAGATTCGCGTTAAAAATACAAAATTGTGCTATTTGTTTACATTGATCACTTTTTCCGAACCTCGAATTCAAGATCCATTCGAATTCGAGATACAATGCCTGCCAAAAGTCTTGGAACACCTCAGCTAATTTTGCCTTGTTATGCAATTTCCCCCTCTCCCCCTTAGAACAATGTTGTTCTGTGNGTCAACTTGAAGATAAATACCTTGTTTGTTGACATAGGTGCACTGAGAGTTGAAATATTAATCTTGAAAGTTCAAATTTGCCTCCACCTACAAACCAGAGCTTTTAGGTTTTGGCATATACTGCAAACGCGCTGTTTAGGGGAATCTCCTGAATCATAGCGAAATACGAGCAAGAAGACTCCTGCTAATTGAAGCAATCGCACCGAGAACATTTGAACAGGTATGGTCCTATGTATAATCAACCTTTTCCAGTTGAAATTTGCAAAAAAATCGAGTTACCCGAGCGTGCAATGTTTTTTATAGAGGGGGTTAAAATGGCCTAAATCTTGCTGCGAAAGGCGGAAGTAGACTAAATTACCGCATCTGATTGGTCGGTTGGCAAGAGGAAATGTCACATGATCGCAGCTCTAAGACAAAAAAAAAGATTTGTCCGCTATGCTCCAACACGGCAGTTTCATGGAAAAATGATCTGGATCTAAATTTAACTTTTTTGCTGAATTTTCGAAAATCTTTAAATATCGATCGTCCTTCTGACAGATTTTGAAAATTAAAAACAGCGTCTACACTAGGTGTTCGAGAAAGGACTTGCAGTTTTACATTCTAATAAAATTTTGATTTTTAAATTCTATAGCAACATTCTATCTTCACTTAAATGGGCTTCCCAAATGAAATGGGCTTCCCATACGTATACGTAAGAGGTTATTTTGGACCGGAAATCTGGAGATCGTGTGTTCGATTCCCCGCGCTGGCTGATATTTGCTCCGTGAATTTTCTGACAAGATTTGATGTTTAATTGCACTAATAAAGGAGGAATCCGATTGCTAGCAAGCTGATGACGTCATATGGCTGATGACGTCCCGTAAGAGGTTATGAATGGATGAAATTGGATTAGCCATAATTACTCCATTTTAGCCGTTTTTCATGACATGCTTCAAAGCTTGGTTCACAAATGCTAGATATGTCATTAATTCCAAGGTCTTGGTTTAAAACACAAATGAAAAAAAAGTTTTAAGGTTTTATAGTTAAATTTTGGCAGTTAATCACTCGCAGTAATCTTATAGTCAAGTGTGTGGATTTATTGTATTCATATAACCAGTCAGTCAATCGTTAAGTTACCATAATCTAGCATTTAAAGTCAGCTTACCTGAATTTATGTCGAAAAACCTAATATGTCGATCTTCGTGCGCAGTAATGACAATTGGAAGGGTAGGATGGGCTAACACTTTGTTAATCTGAGTATGAGGTGTGCCATCTACGGAAAATAAAACAAAATTAGACAGGCCAAACGCACATAAAGATATACATGCGAATGTTCAGATGCAACGCAACGTTCGTTCACTCAATATATCAAAGTCTCACTTCACATTCGAATACTCAAATGAGTAGCATGCAGAAGTGTCAACAAGGTTTTTGTATCAAAGACTTGAGAATGCATTGCTTAGCAGAACCTCTTTTATGGGACCAGGACTCGGGGGGTAATCAACTGTTTCCTTGGTTAAAAGGGACAATAGGCCTATTGTTTGAAAAGGCAAAACAATAGATCTAAAGAAGGGACTAGGGGGGCAATTGCCCAAATATAACGTTTTGGTAACGCTAGAACTTCGTTTCTTTTGGGATCGCTTTACCCAATGGCTGCAGAATATATGATTGTATCCTTTGCGAAGGTGTCAATTGGACAGCACGATGAGCGAACACGCTATAAAAAATGAACCTCAATAAATATTTCACGGATCATATCTTTACTACCGTTTAGTAAAATCATACTGCATTAATTCAAGGCTCTTTCTCCTTATTCCTCATGCTGTTTTCAATCTTTAGTGCACAAAAGAAATTGTCAACAAATGTTATCAATTAATAATGTGGAAAAGAACTGAAAAGGAAAATGATAAACACTGATTCATTCCACCAGAACATACTACCTGTTTACGACCTTATACATAGTGTGCGTCACTAGGATGATTTTACACTCTCTGCCAATATATAGAGACGATCGTGGCAGCTATCCTCTCGTAAAGGCTTTTGTCACCAAACACAATCAAACGGGGTGTGAGCCAAATCAATATCAACACATGTATGCATCAAGCCCTGCTTAACTAGTCTAAAGGTGAATCACCACATTGCGGAAAAACCGGTGCGATTCGAAGTTTTCAGGCCGCAATTGCCTTTGTTCCGCTCGATGTTCAATTTCGGTTACCCTGGTGCCAGGTCTTCAAAGCGCACTGATTGGTTCTTCGAGAGAGCGATTCGGCAAAAAGTAGAAACAGATCCTACTTTGTAGAGACCGCTTTCTTCCGCAGTAACTTTATGTCAAGCATCAACTGCGCATAAGCAAGCGCGGAAAAAGTCTAATAGCTCGACTTTTTCCGCCTAGTGGAGATTCAACTTAAAAAAAACAAAAAACTGTGGTTTCCCAGCAAAAGGTTATCATTGGGTGAAAGAAAAGTTTCAGCAATAAGTCTTTGTTTTGGCGATAGTCTCAAATATTAGTTAATTAAAGGTATAAGCAAAATGTGCGATTGATTATGCTGTAAACTGCGTAGCTCCCCTACAAACAATTCTTAACAAAGGCAGTAGGCCAAACTTTCAGCACATGGCTACATGCACAGGTTAGAACTTGAAGATTACTTGAAGGAAAGCTCAAGATCGTAAAACATCTAGAAATGCCTCAAAACATTGGAATAAATATCGTGGTGATGACTAGAAAATCGAGCAAATTCAAGGATTTATTGTTGTCCAAAATACTCCAAAACTGGCCGCAGCTTCTTCACCAGCATCGCTGAAAATCTTCTCCAAGATCTGAGCAATATTCTGAACCACGTGAGCTATTCGGGAAAATAGGGGATCATATTTCAATTCTTTATCGAAGTGCTAGTGATCCTCACAAGGCTATAGGCCTAACTGTGGTATGCCAAAGTAAACCTTCCTTGTGTACGAAATTCCAAATTTCGTACACAAGTTAATTCAAGTTCATTAATTCCAAATGTTAATTCATTTGTGCATAACATTCATAATAATAATAATAATAATAATAATAATAATAATAATAATAATAATAATAATAATAATAATAATAATAATAATAATAATAATAATAATAATAATAATAATAATAAATTCGTGTTTGCCCTAGTGTCCGAGCTGACAGCTCAGTTAACATAATAATTATGTCTACTAGGCATATGTTATTCCCTACATACATAATCAGTTCATATGATGTAAGACACACGATTAAGAAGATATTCAGCTTGAACATGTGATATATAGACCGAAAAAACATTCACCCGAATAACTTCTTCACCCTGTGTCTCCATATATAATTGGCCATTATCAAATTCGATACTGAGCACCACTGTAGTGTGTTCTTTATAATTAATCGATCTACTGTCAGTGATCTCAGAACAGTCCAAACATCCTTTTTGATACAACCAAGTGAGCCAAAGCAAAGCACTTTCAGATCCACATCCCAACCTAACGACTGTAGCAGACTGCACAGCGGCTGATACCGTTCCTGTTTGGTGTTCAACGCTTGCTCAAAATACAGATCGTAGCAGACAGTCACCTCTAGAATAATGCATTTACGTGATTGATTGTCAATGACAAGAATATCGGGTTTACGATGCGTAATACGCTGTAGTTCATCACCACAGTCTGTTATTATTGATTCTGCAAGCTTGTTTGCATGAAACTGGAAATCATTCAAATTTCCCGAGATCACCTCAAATATTTTGTCAGCAATTCGATTGTGACGTCTGTTATAAAAGTTATGAAACTCTCTGCAGCCATTCATCAGATGTGCGATACTTTCCGTATGCTGATGGCAAAAGGGGCAAGAAGGGTCATTATCACGATTCCATATATGCTTTGTGAAGTTTGTTGGAAGTAGACTCAAACGTGCTTTTATTGTAAACTTCACGAGAAGATCACTTACTTTCCAGTTGTAAAAAATTGAATGGGAGGATTTCAACTGAACATCAGTCATACAGAGAAAGGGGCCTTGAATTGACAATCGCTCTGCTTTTTGCAAATCTCGATTAATTGTCTGCTTGAACAGCAACTTTTGGAGTGGGGCACCTTCATCAAAAAATTCACCATTTATGATCACTCCAGCCTTTTCTTGCCTAAACTCAATGGAAACATCCAGCTTTCTGGCATATCTCAGAAGATCTGGCCAATCAGATTGACATCCAAAATTGGTACGACTGTTTAGATAACCGTCTTCGCTAATCTTAAACCCAAGAAAATTCATATCATTATCAGTTGCGACAACTTTCCGTTTCTCCATGTCTAAATTAAGAGATTGACGTGCAATGTTCTTGAACTGTAACTGTGGGTGATTCAACATCTTAATGAGAAATGCGATCCTTGTTGACCTATACACATCTGACACACGCTTAACTCCAATCCCTCCGTGCTCACGTGGTAAGAAGACGATGAGTTGCGTTGTTGTTTCATACAAATCATACATGTTTCGAACTGCCTTCACCAAGGACTTATCCATGAGCTCTAATTGCTCCTCTGTAAACCTCGTATTGTAAAAATGGTGGAGAATCTTCGCGAGAGCCATGTTATTTAAAGCACTAGCCTTTAGAGAGAGAGGCAATTTGCAGCTTGTTATTTTCTCCAATAAATCTTTATAGCTTTCTATAACCTCATACACCTGAACAGCATCTTCGCCGGAAAGCGAGAGAGCCTTTCCAAGATACTTATAGGACTTGTCGCGGGGATAAACTTCGATGGCATTTCCTTGAATTGACACCGTTGGCTTCTTATCTGCCTTTCCTTTGTACCAGTTGTTGCCAGACCTCCTTGCATACATAATTGCACATTTACTGGGTTTCACTTCCAAACCTGCTATCTCCATGGCAACTTGTCCGATATCAAACATCTCATTTATAATCGTTGCGTCATAATTGACAACAACAACATCATCTGCAAAAGCTTGCAATGGCAATGGATTGATCCTTCTTTCATCTTCGATGCCCCGTCTTATAACAGCCTCTCTTACCATAGGTTTGCAAACTCTATCAATCACTAATATGAATAAAAGTGCACTCAAAGGGTCACCTGTCTTTGTTCCCCTGATTATATTGAACTCTTTACTCAATTCAAATCCACAAATCACAGAAAACGAAGAGTAACGGTAAAGATCTTCGACCAAACAACAATAAATCAAAGGAATGTGAAATTCTCGGAGAGTGTCAAAAAGAAAACTATGCTCAATGCTACCAAATGCATCCGCAAAATCCACAAAAACTGCACAAAACTTTGTACTCAAATGTCTGAAATCATCCATTGCGGCTTTCAAACTGAAGATCAATTCCTGTCTGTCACGATCCGGAAGGAAAGCACGCTGCCAAAAGGCAATCTCGTTGGATATGAGGGGAGTGATTCGTTTGCAGATTGCTTTCGAAAACACTTTGTAGCAAGTGGGTAAAAGAGATATATCCCTGAGCGTTGATAAGTCATTGATACTAAAATTTTTCTTGGGGATTCGCTGGACGATTGATTTTTTCCACGATGCTGGTATTCGCAAATTTACAAGCAAAACGTTCAGTATATTCACAAATGCATATCCATTTTCAATAAACATTTCCTTCATGTCCTCATAAGAAACCCCATCGGCACCACAGCTTTTCCCATTGGGGCAGCCTTTCACAGTAGATTCAATCTCATCATAACTGAAAAAATGACCATAATTCACAGAAGCCAATGCCTCCTCACGATCAAAGAATGGAGGTACAATTCCTCCAAAGCCATTAGATTCAGCAAATTTGCTCGACTGAGCGTAATAATCTTCATTCCTTTGCACTGAAATTTCAGCATTCTCGATATTAGGCCAATAGCCGCTGTTCTTTATTATAGAAATCGCTTTCTTCCTTCGCTCCAACCACAAACAGGTCAGCTTTTCCTTTGATACTTCGTTTCTATTGTCATTCCCTCCTCTTTTTGACGAAAAGAATGGTACGATTGTAGTGTTAACATAATTCAATTGTTTACTTATGTACTCAATTCTATCCACAGCGTTGTTTATGCAGTAATTGTCGTCCCTCGGGAACAGTCGCAAACTGCGACAAACAAATTTCAAAAAGCTCACGCTCCACTCCGCCCCATTCAATTTCTTGGCCAAAAACTTGTTGTTTTGGTAAAATATCCCCGATAATATCTTTGCAACTTTAATCCAGTCACCAATAATTCCGCGACAAATAAAATCCCCATGGTTCGTACGCTTCGAAGCAAAAAGAGCTCTGAATTTTCGTTCTCTGCCCTCAAACGCTGCCCACTCGTCTCCATTCAATAACCTGATATCATCATAGATTTCCTCGCAATCAAAATTTGAATCGAACTTGGTTCCAACAAAATAGATCTTCCCTCCTCTGATGGCTGATTTAATTGCTCTTTTTAACTTGACAATCATGAACTGAACTTGATGTAGTGAATAACAGCATTAACGACGGCAGTTACGACGGATTACGTGGAATTTTTAAATTTTAGAAAGACGCGCCGTTAGGCCCGTCTGTCCTCCATCGCCATCTTCCTAATAATAATAATAATAATAATAATAATAATAATAATAATAATAATAATAATAATAATAATAATAATAATAATAATAATAATAATAATAATAATAATAATAATAATAATAATAATAAAGATATTTATATTGCGCCGTATTTCCACAGGGCTCATAGGCGCATTACATACTTAAGAGCTAAAGCTAAAGCAGATACTTAAATAATACATCGTTCACGTTATACATTAAAATGTCTTTGAAATAAAAAAGTCTTCAGAAGTGATTTAAAAGTTTGTACAGAGTTTGCTGCCCTTAGTGAATATGGTAGTTCGTTCCACAGACATGGGGCAACATGAACAAAAGATCTGTCCCCAGCTGTTNCATACAAAAATGGAAGCGTTTATACAGAACAGTAAAACAACAACTTTAGTACTGAAGCAGTCGCAAAAGTGGATTATGAGTCAAAATTGTGAGATAGTGAGATGTTTTTACGCAAGAAAATGAGGAAAAAAGAACATGAAAATCTTGAAGAACTAAAAACATTAGATTTAGCTGCCTGGGCTTGCCCGCAGCTAAATTTTGAACTTTTGAAGTACTCTAACCAAATTTCCGTCAATACTTATAATAATAATAATAATAATAATAATAATAATAATAATAATAATAATAATAATAATAATAATAATAATAATAATCGTTTTGGCCCTAGTGTCCGAGCTGACAGCTCAGTTAACATAATACTCATGTCATACTAGGCGTATGTTATCCACTACAAACAAGATCGTAGTATATGAGCACAAGACTTAGAATTCATACAATGTGAATAGGGTCAAAATATAGAAATTTGGGAGTCAAATTAAAACCAATGAATTGTCCGAAAAAGAGAATTCACAAGGATAACTTCTTCACCCTGTGTCTCTAAATATAGTTGGCCATTATTAAATTTGATATTGAGCACCACTGCAATGTGTTTTTCACAATTGTCTTGTCCACCGTCAATGATCTTAGAACAGTCCAAACATCCTTTTTGATACAGCCAAGTGAACCGAAGCAAAGCACTTTCAGTTCTACGTCCCATCCTAACGACTGTAACAGACTGCACAGCGGCTGATACCGTTCTTCTTTGGAGGTAAGTGCTTGCCCAAAATATAGATCGTAGCAGACAGTCACCTCTAAGATAATGCATTTACGTGACTGATTGTCAATGACAAGGATATCAGGTTTACAATGCATAATACACTACAGTTCTTCACCATAGTCCGTCATTACTGATTCTGCAAGCTTGTTTGAATGAAACTGGAAACCACATAACTTCCTGAGATCACCTCAAAGATTTTGTCAGCAATACGATTGTGACGTCTACTATAAAAGTTGTGAAACTCTCTACAGCCATTCATCAGATGCGCAACACTTTCTGTGTGATGATGGCAAAAGGGACAAGAAGGGTCATTATCACGATTCCATATATGCATTGTGAAGTTTGTTGGAAGTAGACTCAACCTTGCTTTTATTGCAAACTTCGCGAGAATATCACTTACTTTCCAGTTGTAAAAAATTGAGTGCGAGGATTTTAACTGAACATCCGTCATACAGAGAAAAGGGCCTTGAATTGTCAACTCCTTTGCTTTTCGCGAATCACGATTAACTGTATGTTTGAACAGTAAGTTTTGGAGTGGGGCACCTTCATCAAAAAATTCTCCGGTAATAATCACTCCAGCTTTTCCCTGCCTAAACTCAATGGAAACATCAAGCTTTCTAGCATATCTCAGCAGATCCGGCCAATCTGATTGACACCCAAAATTTTTATGCTTATTTAAATAACTGTCTTCACTTATCTCAAACCCAAGAAAGTTTCTTTCATTATCAGTTTCAGCAACTTTTCGTTTTTCCATATCTAATTTAAGAGACTGACGAGCAATGTTTCTGAACTGTAACTGGGGATGGTTCAACATCTTGATGAGAAATGCAACTCTTGTTGACCTGTACACATCTGACACACGTTTAACTCCTATTCCTCCATTCTCACGTGATAAAAATACGACAAGTTGTGTTGTGGTATCATACAAATCATACATATTTCGAACTGCTTTCACCAAGGACTTATCCATGAGCTCCAACTGCTCTTCGGTAAACCTCGTATTATAAAAGTGGCGAAGAATCTTCGCAAGTGCCATATTATTCAAAGCACTAGCCTTCAGAGATATAGACAATTTACAGCTTGTCATAGATTTCTTCACAATCGAAATTTGCATCGAACATGGTTCCAACAAAATATATCTTTCCTCCTCTGATGGCTGACTTAATTGCTCTTTTCAACTTGACAATCATAGACATGAACTTGATGTAGTGAATAACAGCATTAACGGCGGAAGTTACGACGGATTATGTGGAATTTGTTAAACTTCAGACAGACCCGTCTGCCTTCCATCGCTGCCTTCCAATAATAATAATAATAATAATAATAATAATAATAATAATAATAATAACAATAATAATAATAATAACAATAATAACTATTATAATAATTATAATAATTATAAAAATTATAATAATTATAATCATAATAATCATAATTAGTTAATGATGTTACAGTAGGACAAACCTAAAACCAAAACGAGTAATAAAGAGCAGAAAAAGTTCAAATGGAACCAGGCCAAAACTCAGTGTAAATTCAATTCTACGAGCACGCAAACAGTCTTTACCTTGCCTTGCCTACTTGCCCACCCAGGGTATTCAAATCAACCGAATCAACGAACTGTTTTATTCCCCTTCCCAACGACTTGAAAGAAAAGCGTAGAAAAGAGTAGTACGAAAAAGCACGTTAGCAAGTTACAACTCTGAAGTTTGTTTTTGGAAATATTTACCAAGGTTCTTTCTTTAATGATACACAAGAGAATAGGGATTCCCAATTTCTGTCTTTGTTTGCAGCACTTGAAAATGCTTTTACAGAAAACAACAGTGCAATTTTCATATTACATGGGTACATGGTATCAATTATTCACAATCCAAATTCAGAGTTTTATTTATTTGATTCTCATGCAAGAAATCCTCTTGGCATGCCTGATGTTAATGGCAAGGCAGTGCTGTTGAACTTAACAAATCGTATTTCCTTGAAAAAGTATTTGCAGTTGCTTGCTACAGCACTTAACACTCATTTTTTTGAAGTGATTTCTGTGACATTTCATAATCTGAATTCTTCAGACTCACAATGGTCATTGTTCGGCAGATTTTCCTAAAACATGGGTCGGTTTGGCTAAAATCAGCAAAAAATCATTGACAATGGGTAGTTTCCACCAAAAGTGGATACAAAGGCAAATGTTGGTCATATAAGAAGCGGGTAACTTTCTGAAAAGCGGGCGGCAGATCCGTGGGTTGCAAAAACGCGACACTCTGAGCTGCACTCACGTAACATCGTTAACAGCTAGTAATAATAATAATAATCCCCAGTTTCGGATTACTGACCTAGCAGCTATGAGCTTTGCCTGGAACCTAAAATATTAAAACAACCTTGCCACGATATGATTCAATGAAATAAGAACAAAAACACTTACTATATGTCTTGGCACTATCTATGCGAACTGCTACTTTGGCTGTTTCTAAATCGAAGCAAAGGCACTCTGAAGTTGCATACGATGCGAACATCTGCCCAGAATCGGAATTGCTGAAAGCTACTGAAGTTGGATTTCCCGTTTCTGTAAATATAAAAGATATTTCACAATACGAGTGAAAGAAGAATAAGTTTGGGGTATGATTATGCCAAAGGAACACATTTGTAGCTTTGGCTGACCTTTCTTCTGCAATTATGATAACAATTCATAGCATCACATCTGATTGCTTCTGTTACAATTATAATATCCAATAAACGGTACTCTACCGTATGTCTAAAAACCTCGATTAATTTGCGTAAGGCTGACGACCAAAATTTTGCTACGATAAATTTGAAATATGGTTCATTTTATTAATCGATACCTAATTTAAATGTTGACATATCCATGGTCGATATTGATGAACTGGTTACGAAAATATTCATACACGAAAACAAGAGCCTAGCACATACGGTCTAACAAAGGTACAGACAAACGCTTGAAGGAGAGAGGTACTTCGGCAAAAGATTTTGAAGAGACGAATTCAATAAAGCTTGGAGTAAACACGAAAGCTTGCAGTAAACACGAAAGAGGAATGATCAGCGAAATCTTTAATTCAAATAAATGTTTACCCTTGACTAAAAATGACTGATAGTGTGATTAAGGCGTGAATTTGATTCTAGAGGGAACTCGTTGATAATAGGCCTAATTGGGAAAGGTTTGTTTGCACCCAATTCAAGTCAAGTGATCAATCTTTTGCTAAAACATCTTTCAACTTCTTTAACATATGTCGTGCCATGAAAACTTGCGCCATGAATGCAAAAAGTATAAAAATAATCAAACTTCCAAAGCTTATGGTCACATGACTTGAAATGGGTAAAACAAACCTTAGCCGATTAGGCCTACTGCTCTGATTTAATTTGATTTTGAATTCTTTAGGCACGGTGGCCACGTCAGTCAAAGGACTGATTTACAGTGGGCTGTGCAAATACGTACAATAAATAAATCTAGAAGAAACGCATAAAAAATAATCTTATTTACAAAACTATCTATTAAACAAATTAAAATAATGCTGACTATAGCATGAAAGAGAGAATCAGCATTCGCCGTTGGCATTGCTGATAGGTTTTTTTATTATTTCATAACTTTTGGAGGATTTGACTTCAAGTGAAAGATCGTTTCACAATTTAGCACCCTTGTATGAGAAGCACTTTTGGTCGAAAGCCGATGTGCGACGAGGAACGGCCAAATCTGTTTTGGTATTACGTAGTTCTCTCTTGCATGAATCGGACAGCCTGACGAATATTTCTGTTAAGGTAAATGGGAGCTTGGTCGTTTACCGACTTGTACACCATTTTCAAGGTTTCTGATTCGATAAGTTCATTGATGGTGGGCCAACCAAGTTTTCTGATTATGGGTAGAGCAGAAGCACCATAAGCACTATTTGTGACAATTTTTTCCGCCCTATTTTGAAGTTTTTGCAACCTACTGATAGCAATGATACCAGAAACTCCACATAGCGGGCAGCTATATCTGAAGTAGGGTTCCACTAAACTTCTGTACATTTTTTGTATAGAAACAATGGGAAGATACTTTTTGGAAAACGTAACATCCCTAATCCTAGCGAAGCCTTTTTCATCGCTGCTGAAATTTGCTCGTCCCAGCTCAAATGTTTATCAACAATAACCACCAGATATTTTATATTTTCTACGATGGAAACATTCTCCTCGCCCACCACGAAAGAGGGCTTTGCTATTCTATCATTACTTATATCTTTCAGTCGCTTTCTGCTGCCAACCAAAAGACAATGTCTCTTAGCAACATTAAGGAAAAGTTTATTAGCTTGTAGGAAAGACTTCAGGTTACTCAGGTCATCGTTGACGCAGTCCTTAATATGCACAATAGAATCCGACGCAAACATAAGGCTCTACCAATGTCATGATTCTCGATATTGTCCAATGTTTTCATGTTTCTATCAAATAATCGATCTGGAAGCTTTTGTGGGAAAGACAATTTGATGTCGATGATGAATATTTTCATAACCAAGTAACCACTATCGACCAGTAAACAATGAATATTTAGGTAAACTATCGACCAATGCAATGAACCATACAGTTTACATCTGCTATGTCGACAGGCCGTTATCTTGAACATTGTCTATTTCGAACGAATTTCTATTTCCTCTCGTAAGGCGTTCTTATTAAATATTGCCCGTTAACTCGAACATTCGATTTCTTGAACAGATTTCAATTTCCCCTGACAGTTCGAGTTTACGCATGTTAACTGTATTTCAAATCTATTCTAGCAAAATTTTGGTCATCAAGCTTGAGCACATTTGTCCAAAGAATTTTGGGACACCCGGTATCCAAAATCATTCGCCATTTTTAAAATGAACATGAAAATTCTAATTACGTTAAGGCTAGTTACGTACCGCTTTCAGCTCGATATGTGCATAGCAGAGGTGACTTCAAGTCAGGATTCCATAGGCGACAAGTTGCATCAGCAGAACACGAAAGTAACCTTTCTGTTTCCGGCTGCACAGCCAAGTCCCATACTGCATCTGTATGAGCAACTAACGTCTCCCCAGCTACACTAGGATCTAAGAATATAATGAGGTGTTTTCACGAAGAAAAATTCTTTATGAATGCACCTATCATCAAGAACCCATGTAGAGAATCTTTATCATATCCTAGTGACATGATTTTCTAATTCTACCTGTGCGTATATGTTTGTCACATGTCCACATTGAGACCCTAAAACTAACTTTATTAACAAAAAGTATGTATCAGCATTTAGTTGGAAGGACCAGCAACTTTTCGAGATGTTGCTTGGTTAGTTTACGATATGTATACTCTCCAAATTCGGGTTTACAACTATCATGATTTAACTAAGAACACTCATGAGGGCATTTATTACCAGTCAGTTTCAATACTGTCCTTTAATCTGGATGTTTCACAGCAGGCAGCTTAACCAAAAAATCAACAAAATACAGGAAAGGGCCTTGAGAATTACATATAAGGATACCGAATCTTCTTTTAGTGAGCTATTACAGAAGGACTGTGCAGTTACTGTTCATACAAAGAACTTGCAAATACTTATGATCGAGATGTACAAAACTAGAAATGACCTGAATCCTTCATTTATGCAGGAAATCTTCTGTGAAAATACAATTCACTACAATTTGCGTAACAATAACGAATTTGTTCAACCAAGGGTAAGATCAGTCAACAACGGGACAGAAAGCGTCCGATTTAAAGGTCCGCAGCTGTGGCAAACGTTACCACCAACGATACGGAATTCAGAATCCCTTTGTCAGTTTAAAACGAAGATAAAAAATTGGTACGGAGAAAATTGTCCTTGCAAATTATGCCGCATTTTTATTCAGAATTTGGGCTTTTTATGATAAATACTTTTACCACATTTTTATTCCAAACTTGGGCTACTTATGATAAATGTTTTTAGATTTCCGTTTTATATTGTATACTTTGATAACTTGTAAATATTTTACTCACTACTTTCTTATGTAATATTGTATATAAATTGTTTTAACGTTGGAATTAATTAGCTACTATTTATTTAGCTATTGTATTTTTAATCCAACGATAAATAAATCGATAATAA
>REGM01000344.1:197531-226667 GCA_004194415.1 Aurelia aurita
TGTCAGTTTAAAACAAAGATAAAAAATTGGTACGGATAAAATTGTCCTTGCAAATTATGCCGCATTTTTATTCAGAATTTGGGCTTTTTATGATAAATACTTTTACCACATTTTTATTCCAAACTTGAGCTACTTATGATCAGTGGCGTGGCCAGGGGGGGTATGAGGGGGCAAATGCCCCCCCCCACTTCCAATATTTCGGCTAAAATTGTAATTGAAAAATGCAATAAAAATGTCTGGGTATACCTTTTTACCCTCCCAGTCTAAAATTTTTAGACTTTTGCCCCCCCCACTATTTTTGGTCTGGCCCCGCCGCTGCTTATGATAAATGTTTTTAGATTTCCATTTTATATTGTATACTTTGATAACTTGTAAATATTTTACTCGCTACTTTCTTATGTAATATTGTATATAAATTGTTTTAGCGTTGGAATTAATTAGCTACTATTTTATTTAGCTATTGTTTGTTTTAATCCAACGATAAATAAATCGATAATAATGATTCCTTCAGTTCAAAATAAAGTTGAACAACTGCCATCTTCTTCCAGTCCATATTTTGCAACATTTAACACAATGCTGAAATTCAAATTGGCTTGGGAACGCGAAATTTTGGAAAGGAACAGATATCAGTCGTTTTGCAGACAATAAGAATCCCGACTTCGAACTACCTCTATGTTACAAATTTAGAAACCGTGGGCTTGAAAAGGATGGCAGTTATGTCGCTCTGAATGTGAAATGCAGGACTTGAAATTTGTCTGTGGGCAGTTGAATCTTAAAGTGATCATGCAGGCCAGGGTATCAAAAGATAGCCAAGCCTTTAAGCTAAATGGTGATACAAAGCATGTGTCAATGAATTTGAAATCAGGAAGTTAGCTACGATATAGATCTATTGAGCCTCACAATACCAAAGACATATATTGCCATGTAAATTCTTTATAATTCCTAGACATTTTCGCATTTTTGCATCAAGACAACAACACACGTAGTATTTTTTTGCTTTGTAGTCAAAGTTAAACCGTTCAAGACCAAAGTATCTATAGTTTTTCTTTCTCCGTATAAGTTACTCAAAAGTCACGTAGTAGTATCAATCATTTTGCGAGCGACTTATCTAGAAAAAATGACGGCTTAAGAAACCAAAAATTGTTCTTCATATCATATAGCCCTTCATAAAAGAAACCATCCTTTATATCTCAGGCTAAATTCAGCTTCTCCAAAACTTTCCTATTTACATTTAAGCGTGACTTTACGGCTCTACATCTTCTCCTCTCTGGATTCTGGAATAAGAGTGGTATGTTGTTTGCGTTAGGTAGAAGACAATTCGACTTCGGCATTCCATAGCTTTCCAGGTATGAAAATCATTTTGAAGTAAACCATTGATGTATAATGGTTGTTTCTTTCCTAAAACGAGCACTAAACAGTAAATGCAATGTTTCGATTAGCGGTGAGGTTTTTCTCACGCAACCAAAAACCTGTAGTATAAGGACAGTTGTGGCAACCATAACAAAGGAACTGCATTACTTCCCACTTTAACTTACCATAAGAACCAAATAAATCTAGCATCAAAGGGGGCAAGTTCCACCATTGAATTGTAGCATCAACGCCACCACTGTAACACACACTACCACTGCTATTCAAAGTGACGCACAGGATCGGGCCACTGCGATAATAAATTGCATATTCAATTAAATATGGTCAGAATTAAATATGGGCTGGTCAGAATGTAAACCAAGTTGAGTTAGGTGGACAAAAAGTTACGAAATCATTTATCTAAACAAACCAATCTTTAGATCTAAGTTAACTATTCTTTAGCAAGGAAATAATTAGCCAACACGCAGCAAAAGTGTGCCCTAAAGACATTACCCAACAAATGTTTCTCACTCCCCAAGATTTGACACAAAATGATGGAAATATAGTTTCTAAGGGCGAAAGGGTTTCCAAGAACTGTTTTACAAACTAGCCGTGGTGAATCCATCTCAACACAACCTCCCCTTTATCTTTGTATCGCTTTTGGTTGTAAAACACATCACAATGCATGCAGTCGCGACTACAAGGGATTTGGTGGAAGTACGCTGCCTTTTGCTGGGGCTAAACATTCAAAGCACTGCTAGGGGTTCTATAGGCTGAGGAATGGCAGTCGATTGCAATTCAAGGCAAAAGGAAAGTCAAAAAAATCTTTGAAGTCAATGAAATATTTAGGAAGTAATTATTACCCACTACCGGGTGAGTCAATAAAAACAATCCCCGTTTGAAAAGCCACAGCTCCCTGGATATCAAGGCAATGATGTTGGAAATATATTATTCAATGGTGGACATGTTCAAATGGATTTTAAAATTTACCTGACTGAAATCGGCCACTCCGTTGTGAAATTATGAGAGATTTTCTTGAGAGAGCCTCTCCAAGAAACCTTCAAAACAGGCCTAAAATTACGACCAAATTTTCTGCCTTACAGCAATGATTTTTACATGCTTTAGCACGTTTTATCCCTTTAGGAGGATGAAAGTGTCATCCTGGGAGCATAACAGCATTATTCCGGATGATTCCATCCTCCCATGAAGATAACACGTGCTAAAACGTGTTGAAGTCATAGCTGTAAGTCCGAAATATCAGGAAAATTTGGTCGTGATTTAAAGTTTGTTTTGAAGGTTTCCTAAAGCGGCTTTCTCGAGAAAATCTCTCATAATTTCACAACGGAGTGGCCGATTTCAGTCAGGTAAATTTTAAAATCCATTTGAACATGTCCACCATTGAATAATGTATTTGCCAATATTATTACCTTGATATCCAGGAAGCAGTGGCCTTGCAAACGGGGATTGTTTTTATTGACTCAGCCGGTATAGAAAAATGTTGTATGCACACAAGAAACATGATACATCATTCAACAAAAAATAAAGTGACTGTAAACAAACCTGTGCCCTCTAAAAGTATATACAGGCTCGATATCTGAAATATTTCCCCTGCAAATAAACAAGAAGTTGTTGAAATCATATTTAACACTTGAGATCTGAGCTGACACATCAATGTAATCTGAAGATAATCAATGGGAAAAATTCGCTCTGTTGTCATTACAGAAAAGGAAACAATCACCCGCTTTGGGACAAATCGCCTTATAGAATGCACCTGCCCATGCCCATGCCCATTGGCATTGCTCTCATCGATGTTCTAAACACAAAGTCAATCTACCTTGCGATGTTTCTGGTTGGCTTCTTTCAAAGCAATCGTAAGACAATATAATGTTGATTCCTAAAAACTTGGAAAAAAGTTACCAGAGCTACCAAGGGACAAAACTCTTTTTACTGAGCTCGAATGATAAGAAACCTTTCAAGAATAGTAAGAAAGACATATAGATAGAGAAGACCTTTCAATCGATGCATGTCTGACAATGGTTTGATAAAAAAAGGAATTAACATTAAATGTACTGAAAGCATATATGAAATGTAAACCTACTTTTTTAATTGCGAATTCCTTTGTAGCGACCACAGTTTTAGAGTGTGGTCTTCAGACCCAGTAATTAGTGCTGACTCAAAGGGATGAAATACCAATGACCGTACTCCATCAAAATGACTGCAAAATATAAAATAATGTTATTGACTTCTAATAACTTCAAGTTTTAAAAAAAGTATGGACTTTATAGCAGTGGCGGTGAGTCACTGAGATCCACGTTGTTTCATATTTATGTTGATTCATAAACTACCGTCAAGCTCTTCTATGTCAAATCAGCCACTACTTGGGGGCCCATTGACCAAAGGAGGTCCAAACTGGTATGATAAAAGTTCATATGATCAAATTTTTGCACACCAGCAACGAAAGTTGGAATTTGGACGACGAATTGAAACTTGTACTCTTTCTAAAAAAAGTTTCAATTTGAGCATTTTCGAACGGGGGGGAGGGGCCTTTTCCGCCCCCTTCTTTTTTGCAAACCTAAAAGAGATATAACAATGAAACTTATCCCAATTGTTCTTTGGACAATAATTTACAAATATAACAATCGAATTTAATTAGTCATGTGGTTCGTCGCTAGGCAACCAAAGACAACAGAAAAATGACCAAAATTGAGCTACTGGCTTAAAAAGCAAGATTCGTCCAGATTAACACGAGATAAAAGGCAGAAATTTAGCCAAAAGTAGCAAGTAAGAGTAGAGGACGATATTTACACTGAAATTTCTCAACTTAGATTGCAACTCTAAGAGCAATTAGCAATTGAATAGACCAATTGAGATTTCTATTGTCATATGTTTTCTATGTTTAGGCTCCTAAATAGTGAAATTAGTTAGTACAAAGTACCCTAACACTGTTTTCTGCATGTTTTAAAATATATCACACTAATTCATTCAAACTATGATGTTATAAAGATAAATGACGTCATGAACATTAAAATTTGCTGATGTCAGCAAATATAAAAATGATGACACATCGCTTTTTTCAGCTGTCTATGATGAGTCTAAAACTGCAGAAGAACTAGATAGGGATTTGGAGAGAGTACGACTATGGGCGTGGCAATGGAAAATGAAATTTAATACTGAGAAAACAGAAGAAGTCATTTTCTTTGCCAAGAGGGTTAAACCAATCCATCCCCCTTTGTCTTTTGGTAATGATGATGTAGCAAGAAAGAGCGAGCACAAGCATCTTGGTGTGATCCTGGATTCAAAGCTAGACTTTCAAAGTCATATCAAAGAGGCAATACAAAAAGCGAGGCGCGGCATTGGGATGATAAGATACCTTTCCAGATATGTTTCGCGAGATGTATTATATCAAATATATAAGCTTTATGTAAGACCGCACCTAGATTATGGAGATATCATTTATCATAAATACGATCCCCAAATGCGTCTAAATTTTACGCAGCGACTTGAAAGGACTCAGTATTGTGCAGCCCTAGCGGTGGCTGGTGCATGGAGAGGAACAAGCAGGGAACGTCTTTACAGGGAACTTGGCTGGGAGGACTTGTATCATAGAAGATGGTATAGACGACTGTGTCATTTTTATAATTTGATAAATTTCCGTTCCCCAAATTATTTGTTTTCTGAAATTCCCCCTGAGCGCAATGTGAGCTACAATCTTCGAAATGTGAGAAATTATGACCAAAATGTTGGAAGAACAGCGAGATACTCAAGCACCTATTTTCAAAATGCACCTTTTGAGTGGAATTTGCTGGATGATGACACAAGAAACTCAACGTCAATTTCTGAATTTAAACGCAAACTACTTGCTATGATAAGACCCAATAAAAATTCAATTTACGGTACAAATGATATTGTCGGTGTTAGACACTTGTCGAAATTGCGACTATCATTCAGTGGACTAAATGAGCACAGATTCAAGCATAACTTCGACTGTCTAGATCCTGTCTGCCTGTGTGGTATTGCTAATGAAGATAGTGAACATTTCCTCCTGCACTGCCCTATTTTTGAAGAAGCACGAAGAGATCTCCTTGGCAGCTTGTCGGATATTCCTGGGTTAGATATAGCAGGACTGGACACACAATCCTTATGTCATTTAAATCTTTTTGGAAATCCAGATCTGACCCTAATTGCAAATAGAATGATAATGGAAGCAGCGATTAACTATATCAAGGCAACAAAGAGACTCGATTGAGGCGCGTTTTTGGGCTGCTGGGGTCGGGTCCTCTACTCATGGCGTGTTTGCTTTGGGATTCCCTCTTATTTTGAGGGTGCCCAGAGCGGATGCGCTTTGGGGGGTGGATTCGGTACCAGTGGTTTTGAGGCGTGCTTCAAAAGTAAAAAAAGCAGCACCCCTTCCCAAATTATCTTTTGTACTTTAGTAGCCTTTGTAGATAATTTCTGTCTCGCATTTGACGTTAGGTGATATTTACAGAACTTTAAAATGTTTATCTCGCAGTGTGGATGAGGGATATAGTGCGTTGCACTTGCACTTGCGTTCTCCTAAAAATTTTAAGTTTCTTACTCGCAGATAACATTGCCTGACATCAGATGTGAGACAGACATTAACATTTTTCTTGGTAGTTGTTTCTTTTTGTTTTCTCTAGTGTATTTTAATATTTGAATTGTAAGTGCCTTTTATGGTGGAAACTCCGATGACCTAGTGTCTATTCCCGCCATGATAGGCACAGTAGTTGTATTTTTTGCGTTCTTCTTTTAATTGATAATATAAATAAAAAAAATTTATATATATAAAAAACTATATATCAAATTAAAGTACTCTTCAAGACGAATCGAATGGTGTATATAACTTTATGATTTGAATTAGTTGCGAGAAATTTAGCGAGCTTTTTAAGATTTTCTTTGTGACCTGTCTCCAAATAAGGGCATCTGAAGGTCATGTGGTGCAACAATCGAAAATGAACTTTTTAAAATTTGGTCGTCAATTAACTCTTAGCAAAAGTCGAAGAGTTACAGCCTCATGCCTACACTAGCGGCGGAGATATTTGAGAATGTTTGGTATGAGGGGGGAGGGGCCGGTCCAAATAGGGTTAAAAGACAAAACAGTGAAGCACCATGCGGTCAAGCAAGCATTGAGTCTCGTTTCTGGGCACGTTTGGCATGGTGCATATTGCAACTACTCCAGAATTTCGGAATGGGCCAGTCGTTGAACTCTCGTGCAGCATACATAACTAACAATTTTAAATCCCCAAATCACAACGAAAAAGTTTTCTCTTTTTCCATTCATGTCGAGTCTTTAGAAATTTGATCAACAATTTATGATCGTTTTCAGTGTATTCGAGACCGACAATTTTAAGAAACTCGCTTATAGCAGAAACAGAAGACTAACCAGAAGAATGAAAATTTACAAAAAATCCTAGAATCTAATTCTGGATTTAGCTCAAGATTAAGACATACATTTTAAAAGTCGGTCCAGTGTACGATTTATCGTTGCCAGTCAAAAATGGTGGATGATATTTGTTTAAGGTTACTGTAACCCTTCAGACAAAAAATTATCGCTTTTTCGTTTTCGTCATAATCTGATGGTTTAAGTATTTGAGTACCGTTTCAACCAACTCACTTCCAGAAATAACCACAATTACTGGGAAATTTGAGCATTTCAAAAGAAGCAATCATATTTCTCAAAAAATGCGGGAATATACATCAGGGGATTAAATTAAACCCACTTGACCTTGCAGCTATATTCATAACATCCCGTGCTGCTATTTTATTGATATAACGATCGACCAAGACCGCGCTAAAGCTTTATTGCTTGACCTTCGGCTTATGTTTGCACTTTCAAGCCCCATCGTTTTTCCCGCGCGTTCTGCTTCAATTTGATAAAAGCCTGATTTCTCGAAACAAGATTCCGGGGTACTGGTGGGTACTAAAAAATCTTGGCGTACCTAATGGGCCAATCAAATCGCTTGACACTTGTCTCACAGGGTCACAAAGCATATAACAACAAAAGTGTGTCAGTGATTTATGATAGATCCACTGGTCCGACTTTTATAAGGGTTTGAAAGTTAAAAAAGACCCTTCAGACATTAACATTAATCTAAAATTGCACTATTTCAAGACAGTGTGTTTTATTAAAAATTCGTGACACACTTTTGCAGCTCAGGACCTTAAGTCTTTGGTAAATAGATAGCCTTGGTCGACAATGCCCGATGGGGTACACCAAGACATTTTTGGAAGGGTGCTCGATTTCGCCTAAAATCTGGAATAAATCATATGCGTTTTTATTTAATCAACTGGTTATATTTGTATGGTATTCCGCGTTTACCTCTGCTTCGAATAATATATAATTTTGTTTGGTATAGTTTAAGGAACGGCCGTGGAAAATAGAGTTTCTTAATCGCTGTCTGACGGGTAACAGTAATGTTACAATAGCATATTCTGTGAAAGGTACAGTTAACATTAATACCATATTTTTGTTGTTGATATAATTATACGATAGAATAAACTCACCTCCGAAGCGTATATTTTGGTGACCATGTTTTTCGAATTTCTTCTTTCGAATTAATCTGAATAGTGTGAAGTAAGATCATTTCATTACAATGGCTCTCGTGAAATCATACAACAAAATTGTGATGTTTACTCTTCTTTCGTAGTATACTTCTTGCATACAACTACGCCAATGAATGTTCTATCATCACTAACAAATGATAAATGATGTTCCTTCAAATTACCCAGCAATATCCATAATGCTATAGACAGATTCTAGCACAAATGGGAATATGACACCTACCCCAACAGTGCCACTGGAAATAATGCATGTCCACAGTGACGTAATAGTTTGTGTTCGATAATGAAAATCAATGTTAAATTACAATGTTAACTATTCCCGTTAACGAGCACTGTCATCGATGGACATTCGCTGCAAAACAAAACATGTACCAAAAGTTATAATTTTTTTTCTTATCCTTAGCATATTGGGCCCAGAGGTGGAGATTTGGTACAAATGAGATATTTTGCACCATAGAATGCTATACATGGATGAAACGCTGAGATTCTCAGCTGCTACGTAGAGTGAGGAGAGTCGCCAACTCTCTGTAATTTCAGGCTAAAGGAATCGCGAGGCGTGGTCACATCAAGAGGAAAGACCAGGACACTGCTTCGATAAGCTTAGCTTCTCAGCGTCCTAAAACTACCTTCGGATGCTAGGTAGCAATATATAAAAAAAATAAACTAGCAATAACAATAGTCAGTGAGTGCGGCGTTTTTTTCCTTTCCTTTTCCCTCCTCCGCACTGTATAAAGTCCGCACGCAGGCTAATAGTAACAGGCCTTTGTGGTTCTGTTGGCGTTGCAATTCTTTGTTCAATTTGAATTGAAAATTAAATCACCCATGGAAAGTTGTTTTGTGAACACAACTGAAATCAGACAACAACACATTCCACAAAACAAGAGAGAGATTAAGGTTTCATACCTTTGACGTTTCATGATTGTGTGATCACAATACGTTGTTTACATAGATTTACAACTGATCTCGGTCTCCTTAGAAAACTTATTTATTTCCTTCCTATGACATTGCTCGCGAGTTTTCAATTCAACTCAAATAGATTTGCGGCTCCGCCGCAATAAATAAAATTCTCAGCTTTCCGATGCTTTTTAATTTGTGTGTTGATCAATTGTCAACATCTAAAAATCAACAATTCTGTAATCAACGGCAAACATCAGGAAAAAATCAAACTTCTCAAATATGCTGAAAATGCTGTAATCAGTACAATAGCAGTCTATCAAAGCTTAGATAAAATCGCCAAGACTAACAACAAATGTCTGTTGAGTATCTTGATGATCTATCTTTCATATCATAAAAATAACAAGAGATATTGCTATCTGAAGATTTGAGCCCTTCAGATGCCAGCTAATATTAGAAAATTAAACTTAAAAATGGCCGATTTTTGCAGTCATTATTTAAGCATTAACTATATATATATTAAAAAAACCATGGATGGAAAGTCATAAACCATACCGGGTGTCCCAAAATAAACGCAACAGATTAGATCGGGGCTAGCGACAAGAATTTAGGTCGAATAAATCCCTAATAATTTTTAAAGTAATCCTCGATAGTTAACTTGAAGATAAATATCTTGTTTGTTGATATTGGTGCATTGAGAGCTGAAATATTAATCTTGAAAATCCAAATTTGCCTCCACCTCCAAACCAGAGCTTTTAGGTTTTGGCTTATACTGCAAACGCGCTGTTTCGGGAATCTCCTGAATCATAGCGAAATAGGAACAAGAACACTCGTGCTTAAGAACGTATTTGAATGGAAATCCAAATCTTAACTTGACAACCAGAAGAGATTCACTAATTTAGTCCCGAAGAGATATCTTTCTTCATTCTACAAAAAGTTAAAATTACTTCTGTCTAATAAAAGATAGCCATCAGCGGAATGGTTCCCTTGGGTGTGAAAATAAATTATTTCGTGCAATCTTCATGACTTGAATGAAATGCATTTTGCATCATCTATCTTGGAATTATAACGAAACAAGCAATCGCATACACCCAAGGGAACTAATGTCCACGGATAAGATCTTTAAAAAAGATCATGCACTCGTTCTTGAATTAGTTTTTTTGTATGTGCATTTTGATTGAAGAAAGCTATTCCTTGGTGACTGTATGCATTGACATGTTTGTCAATTCTCAGCTTTCAAATTTCTATTCAAATATGTGCCAAAGAATGACATGTGTCTTTGTTCACAACTACTATGCTATGTCTATGATCGAGGAGATTCCCCTAAACAGCGCGTTTGCAGTATAGGCCAAAACCTAAAAGCTCTGGTNAATATATGCCAAAGCATGGCACGTGTCCTTGTTCACAACTACTATGCTATGTCTATGATCAAGGAGATTCCCCTAAACAGCGCGTTTGCAGTATAGGCCAAAACCTAAAAGCTCTGGTTTGGATGTGGAGGCAAATTTGAATTTTCAAGATTAATGTTGCAACTCTCAATGCACCAATATCAACAAACAAGGTATTTATCTTCAAGTTAACTATCGAGGATTACTTCAAAAATTATTAGGAATTGATTCGACCTAAACTCTTGTCGCTAGCCCCGATCTGATCTGTTGCGTTTTTTCTGGGACACCCGGTATATTTTCTGAAAATATAGATCATTTCTGACAAGGTGCAAAATGATTCAACACTATTCCGTTCATATAGTTGAAATTTCTATTTACATTTGTCCCTTAGAAATCATCACTCACGTCAGTTGGCCCCCAGCTCCATAAAGATTTATCAAACAATAATAATTTTTGTATTTCTGAATTCACCATAAATATACACCTCAAACAAGCCATGGACCAGCTTTTAATGTCGTTTGTTCTTAAAATATATTTGAAATTCAGATTTTTGTTAAAATGCCCTAATATACAATATTTGGATAAATTTGGTCTCAGCCACACATTTTCTGTAATTTTAGTTTGTGTAGTTTTGTGTAATTTTTGCTTTTTCATGTAATGGCCGCCGGGTAGACATCGTATTTTGCTCTTGGTGGTATCGCCTCTGTAGTATTGTAGCGTAAATTGTATGTATCGTAATGAGTAACATGTCTTGTAAATTTTTAATAGAATACGTATAAATATACCGGGTGTATCAGCAAAAACGGGCCACTTGCAAAGAGCCTCTGCGGTGGTGACTTGATTTGATTTTATTTGATTTGATTTCAAATATTTAAGGAGGGTAGCCCTTCAGCAATACTGATTTTCAAGGGGCCCTCCATTACAAAATTTACAAAAATTAAAACACTATTATGACCTAAAATAACCTAATACAATTCAATTTCTAATATATTAATAAAAACCCTATAATCTAAAATAAATAATTACAATAAAAGAAAATCCATATGGCAAACACATTATTTACAGCAAGCTACCCCTATATACGTTGTTTAAATCCGTTTAAGGAGGATGCCAGCTTACACTCAGCTGAGAGGCCATTCCAAGACTTGGCACCTCTAAACGAAAAAGATTTCTGTCCATTTTTGGAGTTTTTCTTTGGTAACCTTAGGTCAGTTGCTGTATTCCTAAGATTTCTAGAGGTCAGCTGGGATGTTTTTGTGAAAAGATTACACATGTATTGTGGAGCCAGCTCATGCAGAGATTTGAAGACCATAATATTAGACTCACTAGCAATTAGTTCATCAATGGTCTTCCAACCAAGCTTTTTGATAAGTGGCTGGCCCGGGGTATCAAAGCTGCTGCCAGTTACAATACGGGCAGCTCGGTTTTGCAATTTTTGCAGCTGGTTGATCTCAGTGACACCACAGCAACCCCAGACTGAACAACAGTAGCGGAAGTGTGGCTCCACAATACCTGTGTACATGGTCCTAAGAGTTTCTTCTGGCAGAAAGGATTTTNAGTAATATTCTAAAAGGCTAGAATTAATTAATTTTACCTTGCATTATTGATTTGAGCGTTCGTGATAGCATAGTTTTGCCCCTAAAGAATGCTATTTTTTGACCATGTTTAAACAATGTCTGACACATTCTGAACTGTATTTGGTGTGTTCAACGAACAAACATTGCCGCAAGTAACTCAGATTTCTAGAACAGGCGATGACAGAGGGTTGTTTCTTGGAGAAAAGTGACTACAGAAAAGATATCGATTATCTAAACTCTATGGTTAATAACATTTCACTTGGTCTTGTCTAATACAAACAGCAACCGCCAATCAGTTAAAAACTTCATTCATTTGCAAACGCATGTCCATCGTTTGCTATGTATGCTCTGCATCGGTCTCCCATTGCATGGAAGGCTCTTCTTATCATTTCGTTTCCCATTGCATTGCACTCTCTTCTTATCGCAATTTTGGTCTAAATTATGGGGTTGATGATTCCTTCGTACATTCAAAATTATCATTTTCCCAATTCAGGAATAGATGCCTCTTCTTTAAAACATGGTTGAAAAATAGCATTCTTTAGGGGCAAAACTATGCTATCACGATTGCTCAAATCAATTATGCATGGTAGAAATAATTAATTCTAGCTTTTTAAAATATTACGTTCCTGAAAAATCAAACAAAAACAACAACAAACATATTATTTGGGAATTTTAAAGAATTGAGATGTATCAGAAAATCGAGACCGTCTGTCATCGACCGGTCAACAAATTTGGGTAACATAGAGCAACAAATCTATTTCATTGGCAAATATAGGTAAAAGCAATACATCAAAGTTTAAGTTCACTTATGGATTACGAAAATCGATACCATAAATTTTTAAGACTTAAGTCGCCACCGCAGAGGCACTTTGCAAGTGGCTTGTTTTTTCTGATACACCCAGTATAAAAAAAAATTTCACTTAAAATTAACTTTTTGTGGTATCTAAATCCATCTAATGAGCCAGGTATGTAAAATATTTCCAAAAATCAGTATTCTGGGCCCACTGTGCCTCGCAGTCAATATGGACCATCCACATTGTTTTCTTGAATGCTGTGCAAGACAAAGCCAAAAAAGCAACACGTTGCCATAACAACGAAATTTAATTATTTTCTACGAGTGTTTATTGACCATGCAAAATTTAGTGGACCTGCTAACTGGCAAATTCCAAATAAAGATGCGATGACATCATCCTCTCTTTGTGTTCAGGTTTTATCCAAAGACTTGCTGTCACCAGCATGAGAGTAAACATTTGGCAAACCATTCCGTTATTCAATATCTTTTAGACTGGCCTCCACAATATTTTCAGTCAATTTCCTTTTGTAATTCCTTGCAAGTATTTATGATGACTGTAATCCATGATTCTTTGAAAAGAAAGCCTGATTCCCATGGTAAGAAGAAAGCATTGAGAAATACATACACAAACACACACACACGATAAACCAAGTCTGGTAAAAAAATTAGCTTAGTTCGTGGACTTAAAAACAAATAGAGACAAAGTTTACAGGTCCAACGAGTATTGCAAATCTAAAAGCCATCTCACCACTAACAACGCACTAATAAAATGCCTGAAATAAATCTTGCACTTACATCGACAGTTAAAGGGCCAGCTTCATTGGACACCGTGAGGTCAGCCAAGTCACCAAGCCGTAAAGCAACTTCCATGGCGTCATTTGGTGCATCTTTCAGCTGACCAGGTGTCACTGTTCTAGCTGCAAAGTTACTACTAGGAAGCACAACATCGCCTGCAAAGGACAATTTTCATTTTTACACGTTGACACAGATAGAGATGGCTGCGAAGACCTGCAATCAAACAGTTTCAATGCCACGAGGACGGGAGAAAATTAGCTAGCTATAACTGCCTTTCTATTTGATTGCTGTTTGAAGATCTCAAAAATGCATCGAAATGTAAACACAAATTAGCTAGCTATAACTGCCTTTCTATTTGATTGCTGTTTGAAGATCTCAAAAATGCATCGAAATGTAAATCACGAAATGTAGACACACTGTTATGGACTTTGTACTTGGAGTAAAAACATTATTCTACTACAGTTATACTACAATATAATTATACTGATTAACCCTATTTTACATGGGGTATTTTTGATGTTTTGGCATGGGGTATTTTTGGTGTTTTTGGCCCCCCCCCCCCTTCTTCTTCTCTGAAACTACAAAAGATATAACAATGAGACTTTTTACCCTATTGTTCTTTGAACAATTAGCTTTTCGAATATAACAATGATAACTAGGCGACCAAAAACAGAGGAAAATTGACAAATTTATAGCTACTTAACAAGAAAAATTCTATTTAATTAATCACTCAACCAGTTTTAATGAAAATGGTGTTAAATAGTAGAAACACAATGTAGAAGAAAAATATATTCTTGAAGAAATTTTAAGTGTCTATTTTTAAAAAGAAAATTCGCATTTAATTATCATTTTGTTCTCCGGACGGATTGTCACTGCAGTATTTTCATAGTTGTCTTCCTTTCTTTAATCCATATAGACTCCAAATGCATGAAACAAGGAAGATAAAGCTAATTTGCTGCAAAATTTTCAATTCATACACTTATTTATTCGAAAAATGATGTCATCAATGTAAGTGACTTCATAGATATGATGTCAGCAAATATGAAGAATTTATATATCAAATGAAAGCTCTCATTATCGTCAATCGAACTATACATGTTTCAACTTTAGAACAATGATGTAATGAAATTATAATTGGCAACTAAATTCAATTAAAAGTCATTAAGGTTTGGTTGTCATACCTTGTGTCGTTTAGGCGCAATATAGCAAAGTTTGGTTGGGGGGCCAAAAACGCCCCCCCCCCCCCCCCCAAGTGAAATAGAGTTAGGCAAAAAGAATCTTGAAAGTGTTCCTGCAAGGTGTAGCTGACAATAGGAAACCTTGACTAGGACATGGAGGGTGTTTGTCCTTCTCAGTTATATGTGGAGGTTGTAACCTACATATGCAAGACACCTTCAATGATGTCAAGCTAAACATGGATATGGATGCATTTTAGTAACACGCAACAAGTAAACTCCATTTGTTTACTGGCAGAGAAAGGCCAGTTCTTTATATGTAAGTTATTTTGCCGAATTTGTGAGTTAATCCAATAAAGCAAGACACTTTCCGAAGAGCAAAGAAAAATTATAAACACTAACAAATCTAATAATGATTTTCATTAGGCTTTTACCAAGGTTATACTTGAGATCTGAGAAACTAACAAATTTTGCAATATTTAGGCAAACGGCAAAAAAGCTTTTTTTGATATTCTTTTACACTCTCGAGCGTTTTAATGAGAAGAAAAAACGTAATTCTTCGAAGCACGCTTTTAGAATTGCATAACTGTACATACCAAGCGGTGCCACATCTTCATGGAAAGGAGAAGAGTTAGGTCGACTGATATTTTGATTTGCAGGGATTGGCGGAGCTGGGATTGCAGGTGGTGGAGGAATGTCTTCTTCTCCTTCGAGTTTTGCAAGCATTGACTGTAATGCCATCTTGTTTGGACCTTTAATAAACAAAGAATCGCATGAAACAAAGTGGGATCTGAGATTTCATGTATGCAGTCAAAGCCAAAATCTTGCATCATGAAATATAAACAACCCTTCGCAAGTTCAAAAACAAATTAGTCCATACATAATTAGGGCTTTATTCAAGCACAAAAAGAGAAATAAATCGGTTTAACATTAAACAAGGCTTTAGATAACAAGGGTGAATATTCGTCTAAGCTTTTGAAATTGTTACTTGCTTGATCTAAGATTGGTCCTCATAAAGCAAAGGATCAGAAATGGCTGTATTAGACATCCATACACGCAAAGTACCTGAATGTTTTACATTACACAAAGTAACCTGGTTGAAGAAATCAAGAATCAGAGAATCAAGGAAAAGGCTAGGTACGTTGGAAAAGAAGATTTAAAACAATAAGATAAGTTGATATTGACTACTGCTTCCGCCTCCATCTACACACTCAGTTGAAAAGGGAATCGCACTGCCATCTGCCTATTGAGGCACGGCAAGATTACAAAAAGTAGACTGACAACAAGATAAACAGTACAAAAAATTACAGACTTGTATAGAAAAAATGACATTGTTGTTCAGTTACCTGTTGCAATTAATGCTGTTTTGCAAAATGCACACTTGAAACAGAACATTTTCTTTTCTTGAATCTCTTCATCAAACACCTTGACTTTGGTGGTACCTGTTCCCTCTTCCTTGTTTTGATGCTCCCTACCCTAAGTTGCATTTAATTACATAACTCCCACTTCTTTTCTCTTTCTCCTTCTCCTTTTCTTTTTATCTCTCAGTGGCCTCATCTTTTTTTTCTGTCCTTCCATTTTTACTCGACAATCTTTTTACCCCAAAGTTGGTCCTCACCTACTGAAACCATTTTACTACGGCTTTTCCATAGCAATTAATATTTACCACTGTATAGATAAAACTGCGATGATCGTTTCAAGGATAATCAGCGATGCAACATAGCCTCGTAGAATAACGGCTTGTGAAGTGTGCACATGGTGGGGCTAAAAAACCATTCCTGGTGGACCAGAAGATCGTCAAAAACGTTATGACCTAAATAATGCCTAGATTCCTATCATCAAACGATACTACAAATGGTTTGTTTCTGCGTGACAGAAGGCTGATCTAAATTTTGAGATGACTTTCGGTAAGTTTGAGCTACAACCCCCCTTCTTCAGGTACAACCTACAAAATATGTACAGTAGAATCCTTACTTTTAGTCTTGGTTAAAAGACAAACAAAACTGCTTTGACTGGCGATTGCTTTCAATAAACGCTGAAGGCAATTCCTTTTGACTGAGTTTTGTTCGGGAAGCTGGGCGAGACCCAACGTGTGATGTTTTGATATATTCACGTTACTCTTCACTACGTTCGACATGTTATATCTTTACGCTGCAATTCTCTTACGAAAATTTCAAATACTAGCGCAGTTCCCATCATTTGAATGTTCACAAACCCTTTCATGTGATAAAGGTTACACTGTACTATTTTGAAATTGTCCTTGTGCTAAAGTAGTTTTTCTTTTGCACGCTAAGAAAGAGCGCTGAAAGAAAAATTAATTTCACTGACTATACTTACCATGTGTTGTACATGTACCTATCATATCGCACAACATATCGAGAAAACTGTACTAAATTTAACTGCAATACACTACATTAGAGACAAAATAGTTCCTCACAATGAGAGCGGAAGGACAGGATGATATGATACTCACGTTTTGAATGTTTGCCCATGGCTTTTCTTTCATTCTTGTATTGCTCTATCTGCTTTTGTAATTTGCTTTGATCGACAGGCCACTCATCCTATAAAAATATATTATCTCATCAAATAGCAAGAGAATGGCCCACAGTTGAGTCTCGATATGACCTGTAAACTGAAACCAGGTTCTGGTTTTAGCACCCAGTGCCTTTAACCTCTCAGGCCTGTTGTTATTCAAAATATGGCATTGTTTCCCCATCGATTCTTACCAGAAGTTTGTTGTTTAAAGGAAGCATTTGCTAATTAACTTTCTTTTTGCAATAAATAAATTGCTTACTGTGTTAAAGTGTAGTTTGTAGAGCCGGCATCGGCCTCGTTTTTATTCTTAAAACAGTAACATAATCTAGGAATGAAAATGGATTCTGTTGTAAATAAATGACAATACTGACCCTTTTTCAAATGTAGAAAAATTAGATACCGGGTGTCCCAAAAAACTGTATACAAGTTTGAAAAATTCTGACGCCACGAGTTTTCGTCAAATCACTCCAAAACTATTTTTATGTTAACCCTCATTGGAAGAATTAAATTTTGATATTTTTCTGATAATTTTCGGTAACTTGGTTGCAGAGCAATAAATCAGCAAGTATAAAATTTCCTCTTAGACCCAAACCAGAGCTTCCAGTAGAGAAGCACTAACGATTCTAGGGATGGCAGAAGCATGTCAGCCCTCGAAATCCAAAGCTGATATGCCTCTATATGAAAGCAAATTTTTATGTTAACCCTCAATGGCTAAATTAAATTTTAATATTTTTCTTCCCATTATCAGTGACTTGGTTGAAGAGCTGTAAATCAACACACGCAATATTTATTCTTAGGCCAAAACCAGAGCCTCCATTGTAGACCCCTGAGAAGGCAAAAAACCCTAAAGCATGACAACCCTCGATATTCTCAGCAAACAATCTGCTAATGATTTTAATTGAACAACACTAAAGCAAAGACTTTCCTTGACAAATTGTATCACTGTTTCTTATTGGTCAAAGGAATTCTTTATCTTTACTACAATGAACCAGTTATTGTTAAAATTACAATTTTCAGTAAAGTAAAAGTAAAGAAATCTCTTGATTGATGATAATGTAATACGAGTGTCCCTTGAGAATGTCTTCCTCTCGGTTTCTAACAATAATAATCACGAGGCATATCAGCTTTGGATGTCGAGGGCCGACATGCTTCTGCCTTCCCTAGAATCGTTGGCTCTTCTCTACTGGAAGCTCTGGTTTGGGTCTAAGAGTAAATTTGACACTTGCTGATTTATTGCTCTGCAATCAAGTTACCGAAAATTATCAGAAAAATATCAAAATTTAATTCATCCATTAAGGGTTAACATAAAAATAGCTTTGGGGTGAGTTGACGAAAACTCTTGGCGTCAGAATTTTTCAAACGTGTATACAGTTTTTTGGGACACGCGGTAGAACGTTAGAATCCTTTCTTTCAATATGTGTTAGATTTTGACATATTGGAGAATAAAGGAACTGCTGCTTTTGAAGCAACAGTTCATTTTCACTTTCTTGTGCCAAACTTAGGAACCACTACCTAGATTGGCTCAAAAAAGTCTCAAACTCTTAGTTGAAGTCTGTCATATGCAACTGTATAAAAAACCATTGAAGTTACAACTTCTCCACAACAGCCCCACAAACGGGACGAAATTTTATCCACACAGCTCAAGGGCTCTAAAAAGGCAACAATTAGTTGATTTCAGCAAAAACCATGCCCCATAGTATCTGAATTTCTTGCAAACGTAAAATTGAATATTTTTCAAGCACAAAATATTTTTTACTGGATATAATATACTGAATATTTTTCTATCACTCCTGACTCAAAGCTTTGCCCTGTCTTTATAAACTTAACGCTTGGTGATACATTAGTGAGAGTATACCGGGTGAGTCAGAAAAAACGTGGGGCGTTTAGCAAGCCATATTTTGGTGAAAAACAATTCAAATCGAGTTTGTTGAAGTTTTGCATTGCAGAAGAAAGATCAAATTAGTTACAGAAATTTAGTTTGCTAAAATCGGTCATTTCTTTCCTTACTTATTTGCGATTTTGTGATAAAGCCATTTTGGTAAAAAATATCGCTCGCAAAAGAGCTTTCAGCTTGCTAACAATGACAATTAAATGACTAGTCCCCTAGGGATACAAAATAAGTAACATTAGTTATTCCTTTTGTGTTCTAACACAATGCATGTGTTGCTTCAATTTTTGGAAGAGAAATAATATGATTGTCATGGTTTAGAAGTTTACACGTGCATGAATATGAATCTAATTGAAAGCCTATTTTAGGAATCTTATGAAACACGATTTTACTAAAATCACTGATAATTATGGAACGAAAAGACCGTTTTTGACCAACTAAATTTTTATATCTAAGTTAGCCTTTGTCCTATGCAATGAATTTTTAAAGAAACGGATTTGTGAGAAAATTGCATCAATAAAAATTGGCAAACACCCCACGTTTTTTCTGACTCACCCGGTATGTGAACACACTCAGCTTAAGCAACGATACAGTTGACATCCGCTATCTCAAACTCTAAGGGGAAATCGAAATTTGTTCCAGACAGGGGATGTTCTAGATAGCGGAGAGTTCGCTTATAAAAAATATAACAGAGGAGGTAAACATCTATTCAAGATAGCGAGTATTTGAGATAGTGGGCAGTCAGGATTGCGGATGTCAACTGTAAATCTAACGTCAATTCTGTAAATCAACAGTGAATATGGATTACCTGTCCTTTCCCTTGGCTGCCTCCTTCACCTAGATACGATAACCATAGTCAGTACTTTCATATTTACTAATAATATGGATACATTCACTATTTGTCAATACGCCTTTTTGATACGCCAAAAGCAAAAATAATCTTGTGGTGACACATCTTCATCATGTTTAGGCATTTTAGTGTATATACCTTTTGCATCAAATATAAAAAGATGGTTTGCATGGAGTTAAATACTTCTGAAACGATTAACAGTTAATCGGCAAAGTTGATATTCTCACAATAAGGGGCAAGAATTTCATGAGCATAAAAGCATATTAAGAGTAGAGCTCTCTATGTGTGCATGAATAAAATATAATATATCATGTGTTGCTGTTTTCTACACTTTCCAGACCCCTTCTCAGTTACTCTAATTGAAATTTGACAGCAAAATGTATCTCATTCTGACACAAAGCTATACATCTTTAAGAAACCTTTTCTCAATAGCTTCCATAATGTCCTTGGCTTATTTAAAGTTAGCTTAAAATCGAGAATAAATCTCAGCTTTTAAAGATATGTGTTTTGAAAACAGAGCACTCAAACAGTAATTCCTCTTACACTATGTGATGAAAACGATGTATCATGATTAAGAAATAGTTCAGAAGTTCCTTATCACAGTCCTGTAGGTAGGAAAATATCATGGGCAAAAATTTCACTCCTACTAACTTGATTCATTCCTTTGCTCTTCTTTGGCGAGGAAATCAAATTCTTTTATGATTTCTGCTCCTTCTGATGCGGGACTTTTCTCAATTACATCATTTTGAATGTCTGAAAAGCAACTCAGAACATATAAATCCTTGTTCAAAATAAATATTTAGCTACATATGTAAGTCAAGTGCATAATAATTCAACGGATATTTGGCATTCAGCACTAAATATGTGCCTTTGATGAACTGTACAGAATTGTTGCTTTCTGTTAATGGGTTTCAAAGAATGTTTCAACATCTGCGAGATCATTACACTAATACCTAATTAGGAAAGCATGATATGCATTTTACCCACTTGAAAGCTTCATTCATTCGTTCATTCATCGTATTTCATTTATAAATTTAGCATGATTTATTCACGGTGGCACCAACGTCAAGAGAAGTGCCGAACAGCGAGCAACGATAAAAATCTTTTAGTACCAACATACCGGGTGTCCCAAAAAAGTATAAATGTTTGAAGAGTTCCTGCGGAGGAGCCTCAATTTCAAAATTGTTTGTTTGAACTTTATGATATAGGTGAGATCTTCACTTTCAATTTGCGACCTCGCATGTCCAAATCAGCTGTGTATTAGCCGAGTAGTTCACTTAAACACAAAACAATCTGAGGCAGCCTAAGATGGATGACTACTGAATTGTGGTTTGAAAGTGTTTTTGAGGCAGCTCAGCCATTCAGTTTTCTATTCATAAAAGTTTTTTGATCAATTATATGATGATATTATCAGTAAGAATGATAAGAAAAGACGCAGCTATACTTTAAACAGTTCAGAGTAATTTTTTTTGTTTACTAAGGGAACTATCTCAAGCAGCGTCTTCTAACACCAAAGGATATTTCTTACCCAAGTTTTGTTTCAGTTGTGATTCTGATTCTGATTCAGGTTCTGGCTTTGGCATTAGTGAGAAATATAGCTCACCTTAATTGATCAACAAACTTTCAACAACAAAATATCGCTGTTACCCATAAACTCTTTCAAATAATAGTAACTCAATTATGCAGTCATCTGTCTTAGGGTGCCTCCGGAAATTGTGCGTGTTTAAGTGAATTACTCAGGTGACGTCGCAAATTGTAAGTGAACATCTCATCTATATTATGAAAGTCAAAAACAAAAAAATTTGAAAATGAGGCTCCTCCGCAGGAACTGATCAAACACTTATACTTTTTATGGGACACCCTGTTGAAAGCTAGAAAATCAAATAAATAGTAGATTTCAAGATGATGAAGGCAAATCGATTTTAAGCTGTCCCTTTAAGGCATTGATAATAGTCTGACGGTTTGGAATTCATGGTGCAATGCACAATGAAAGTAGCCATCTATGCAACAAAAAGATCTGTATCGATATTGAAAATTACAGAGACAACGCAGGAATACTGTGCCGTGCGCCTAAAAATAATAATTCATAATTCTTTAGTGCACCTACAAAATGTTACACGTTAAAACAGTCAATAAAGTTTGGTCTTGATTCTAACGATTAAAAATTTACATCAAGTAACAATAAAACAGCTTTATAGCTTGCAAATGCTTCTTGAAAATGATATTCTTTACTAACTTATTTTAAGAGGCTTCATAATTTCTGCTTTACGAGCAATGATTTTCCATTTTTTCATCGGTACTCTAATGTCGCATAATCCCTTTAATTGCCTTGCAAATGGAACGGTCTTACAATTGAAAAAAAATCTGATCATTTTGTAAAACAATTTTGTAGCATGTGTAGAAATCTGATAATTTCCATACTTACTTCAACCAATTTCGGGAGTAGACCATTTCGACATTTAGAAAAAGGGTCTGGGAGAGCAATGTTTTTCTGGTAAATGGCGGACACAAATCTGGTAAATCTGGTAAATCTGGTAAATCTGGTAAATCTGGTAAATCTGGCTTTAACAAATGATAAATTGAGCTCTACAAATCGATTGGTTTTAATTTTACGGTGAAAATTAAATAAATAATTGCCCAAAATGCACCCAAAAAGATGTCCTATGACCCATTAGCCTCGTAATAAAAGAGAGACTCGCTCTCCAAGGCGGTTGGCGGGAAAGTATTCGTCATTCTTTCCGCGATTCTTTCTGTTTATTAGAAGAAACGAAGCAAGATGAAATAAAATAAAGTTTCGTAACGAAATCTTGAAAATAGTTATCTCTTTGAGTTGTGCAAACTGGAAAAGATGTGAATTCAGTATTGTGAGAAAATCTTGTTTGACTGGAAGACATAGACTGTGCAACTGGTTGTATTTTAATCATTTAAAAATACGCCAGTTTGCTATGTTTGGAGATTTTGGCTTCAAAATAAACCTTCTGTGATACTAAGGGAGGAAAGATTTGGATAACATCTAGCAATAACAGGAACTTCTATCTGCAGGTAAGTTGAAATTTAGAGGTCAATTTTGCATAAAACTTCTTGATAAAAATTCAGCAAAAATTTTGCATAAAACTATAATATTTTCTGGTGGAAGGGTAGAAAAACCATATCGATGGTCTTTCATAGGTCGCTCCTCAGCAAAATCAATTCAAGCAGATCAATCTAGATAAAAAACAATCTTGGATTTTTATTGATAAATGAATGATGACATTAGATAAATTCAATAAAGAAGATGAAACTTACTTGCCCTCGGCAGTCACTGCAGTTTCTTCTAGGCTAATGGGCCTAAAGTTCTTTCCAAGTCAGACATCAATTTTTAAGGAAAACAACTGCGTAAGACCACTTCTCCAAACATTATATTCTCGAATCAAAAAATATTTGTCCACAATACTGAATCTGTATTTTCTCCAGTATTCCGTCAATAGAAACACAACTATTTCCAAGATTTCGTTATGAAACTTTACTTTATTTCATCTTGCTTCGCTCCTTCTGATAAACAGAAAGAATGACGAATACTTTCCCGCCAAACGCCAAAGCTGTTTGATTCGAGGTCTGGGTTGGAGAGAGTCTCTCTTTTGTTACGAGGCTTATGGGTCATAGGACATCTTTTTGGGTACATTTTTGGGCAATTTATTTCTTATTTTCATCGTGAATTTAAAACCAACAGATTGGTAGAGCTCAATTTATTATTCGTTAAAGCCCCGTGTCAGCCATTTCCCAGATTTGTGTCCGCCATTTACCAGAAAAATATTGCTCTCCCCAGACCCTCTTCTAAATGTCAAAATGGTCTATTTGAAGCATTCCAAAAGAAAGTAAAATCTCATACAATAAAGTGGCATTCTTGCGTTAATAACAGATACAAGTTTCAAGATAACTTTTCCAAACAGAAGTTAGCGATTTAGCGATCGATTTTTGGGCACCAAATACCTTGTTTCGCTCGTTTAATAGATCTTCTATCTTCAACTTCTCTGTCGTCTAATTCATCATCAGCATTTCCCCCATCGTCAATCTCCTCTTCTGCTTCTTCTTGCCCTTCTCTTTTCAAGAAATCAAAACTATCCATTACAGTATCCTCCCCTTCCCCCGTTGAACTTTTAACAGTCTGCTGCCTACAAAAATAAATGATGTTCTAATTACAGGATGAGTAAAAAGAATGATCCCAATAGGTAAGACAGAACCATCGTAGCTATTTATCGAATAAATCAGCCAAATGCTACATTGCTTAGCCAAGGTCATAAAACAGATTCGAGAGTTTGCATCACCTGGATCAGACCTTGTCTCAAATTATGAGCAGTTTTCTAAAACAGGCTTCTTGAAAAACTTGGAAAGAAAAGTGGGAAATGTCATCAAATTTGTGCAACTCTTTCTATCATACAATGCTTGCCAAAAGTCCTTGGAACACTTAGGCCCTTTCTTGATAATGACACACTTTTCCGCAATTCTATCAGTGGAGATTAGTAGAGGCACCCCCTCCCCCCCCCCCCAAACAATGTTGATTTGCAAGGCTATTGTCCTAGCCTTTCATCAGAGTCGCGAATCTTATTTTATCGTCACAGAACAACATTGTTCTAAGGGGGAGAGGGGGAAATCGCATAACAAGGCAAAATTAGCTGAGGTGTTCCAAGACTTTTGGCAGGCGTTGTAGCAGCAAGAGCAAGTGTTGTCACTTTGAGAGAAATAGGTCAAAACAAGAAGGGTGGTTTTTATAAACCCAGTAAAAGTCAGTTTAATGAAATTAACCATCACTTTCTATTGTTTCCATTTAGTAGAATCACGCATAGCTATCAAACGGTGAGACAAATCACAACAAAATAAAATTTCATATCTGAGTTTGCCTTTCTCGTATGAAGAGAACATTAACAAAGAATGTTTAGAGATGTTTTACAGCCACAAAAATCAAGGGCAGTGTGAAGATACAAATGTTCATGGCCTAAAGCCCATTATTCAACTTACTTTCATCCTGTGTTGGCATGAAAGTATTCTTTGTATCAATCTAATGTTAAAACCATGGTTGTCATTCTTTTGCGTTGACCTGCTCTTGAATCCTAATCGATATTGCCGGCTTCGCTGCAGAGCCAGCTCTTACTGCCATTTTCTTAGTTTAGCCTAACTAAAGAAGATGGCGGTAAGAGTCACTGCAGCGAAGCTGGCATATGATTCCAGAGCAGGTCAACGCAAAAGAATGACAACCATGGTATTAACTTTAAATTGATATAAAGAATACCTTAATGCAAACAAAAGGACCTAAGGTATGTGGTTTAATGGGCTTTAGGCCATGAACATTTGTATTTTCACAAATGCCTTTGCACAAATTGGCAAATACCCAATGCTGTTCTTGCTCATCAGGTATATCATGTGTATAGCATTAAAACAGAAGCTTTAGCAATATATAGCATATTTGAATTTTGTTCCCTACATATTATATGAACCTGCACTTCCGCAAGGACGGGACATGGGGCACGGTACTCCTCCAGCTAGAAAAGATGGTCGTTGTGGAAAAAGCGCGTTAACATATATTGGATCCAAAGGTAATTTCAAATTCAGAATGCACAACTGAAAACTACCAGGAGCCACTTTATAACGGTGCAATGCACTACTGTACTGTTAAAGTAAACTGATGCTTGTCTGATCGTTCTCTTTAGCTGTGATTCCCTCTGAGTGGGTCAGTTTATCTGCCATAAGTTATGCCATGCGGGTGAGTGGCCGAGCGGCTTATACAGTTTTCATCAGTCGACTGAAGTTAAGCTCGGTCGAGTGAGGTCAAACTCCGGATGGGTGACCTCGGAGGCCTGACCCGGGGACTGACCTCGCAACTCACTTCGCCGTCCTTCGGAAGGGACGTTAAACTAGGGGTCCCATGCCTGGATGCGGCATGATAGTGGGCCTAAATTAGCTTTAAGTAGCTAGAAAATCCTGACAGCCCACTTAAAACAACTAACTGACTGACTGACTGACTGCCCTCTGAGGGAAGTCAATAATGCCCGCAATCATAAAAAAAACATTCTCTTCGCAGTTATCTGCCATAATTAATGACTTTCCTCGTGCATTAAAATTAAAAATAAACATTGCAAAGATGTCCTATGACAATGCTTACTTGACTATTGGTGGCGACCTGCTCCGTTTTGGTGCAGACTGCTCCTCTCTGGGTGCAACGTTTTCTTCTTCATTCTCTTCAAATCGTGATTGACCTTGCTGCTCGTTTCCTCTGCTTGAAAATACTCTCTGTTGCGACTGGATCTGGGTAAATGGCTTGACATCTACTGATTCTGCCAAAGGGCCGTTTATTTCCTCCGTATTCAGGCCTAGTAACATCTTAACCCTTGCAGAACGCAGCTCTACAACTTTGTCAATATAGCCAATTTCCTGCAAGTACCTTTAAAAGCAAGATAACATTGTAGCAAAAATCTATCTAGGAGATCAATCGTCTATTACAATTACTGTATACCACGGAAGAAAACCAATTTTTTATATATTGTGTCCAGTTATCGCCTGTTTACACCGGAAGTTCAGCCCTCTAGATCTATAATTGTTTTCTAGCAAAAGCAAGTTACTATTTTGGCTTTTGTTTGGTCTATTTAAAACACTTTCTCAAATACTGAGATTCTCAAATATATAAAAACGGTCAATTTTTAACAAGCACCTGTTGTGGCTCCAGTTATCTAACTTGTTAGAAATAAGTCTTAATCGTCTTATCTACTTATTTCAGATGACAATTATCCCACCCAAATACATTGTATGCCCCACACTCTCCACTTGAGAGTCACAAATAAAGAACTCAGGGGAATCAGCAGTTTTTTATCTGTAATCTTTTTAATTTTACGTCAGGAACTTATAACCAGTGCTTGAGTTTTCAGGATATTCAAAGAAAGTTTATTTCCTTGGAGCCATTGCTTCAAATGATTCAGTTCATTATTTAGGGTTTGGTGTATGTCTTCTACGCTTTTAGAAGAGTAGGAAATACTAGTATCATCGGCGTGCATCGTCACTTTACCTTTCTTGAGAGAGAATGGAAGGTCGTTGATATAAATAAGAAACAAGAGAGGGTCAAGGCAGGAACCCTGGGGAACGCCATAGTTAATTTCTTCAGTTTTAGAACAAACCCCATTGATTTTGGAGAATTGCGTTCTGTTAGTTAGATAGGACGTAAACCAAGTAAATTCTATATTTTCGACACCGTACTTCCTCAACTTAGTGAGTAAAATATCATGATCATCGGTATCAAATGCCTTTTTTAGATCAATAAAAATCATTGCAGTGTATCTGCCACTGTCCATGTTGGCATACCAGTCATCTGAAGAAGACAAGTGACAACGGAGTGAAGAGCTCTAAAGCCAGACTGATTAGCAAAAAAAGGCTTGTTTTTATCCAGGTAATTATACAGTTGGTTATAAATAAGTTATCCAAAGACCCTGGACAAGACAGGGAGAACAGATATGGGCGGCAGTTAGATCTGTCATCAGGTTGACTACTTTTAAAAATTGGAGTAACTCTAGCAATTTTCCAGCAGTCTGGAAAACAGCCAGTTGCAATTGAAAGATTGAAAATGTCACAAAGACACTGAGAAATAACTGGAAGCGCAAATTTTAGAAAGCAGCTAGCGATACCGTCAGTGCCATCATCATCATCATTATTATTATTTATACAAGATACCACTTCAGCAAAAGGCCTAGTAAAATGTTTACTAATTAAATGAATAAAAATAACATCTATGATAAAAAATGGGCTGTTCTTCCAGAGGGTCGTGTTCAGTGTGTTTTTAGCGTTTTCAGCTCGTCAGATGCACTTTTAGTTCTTTTTTGAAGTGCCCGAGTGTTTGGATTTCTCTAATATTAGCTGGGATATCGTTCCAAGCCTTAAGGCAGGGTAGTGACATCCCTTTTTGGTATGTTCTGTTTTAAGCCTGGAGATCCTTGCAATTCCTTGTTTCATAATTTGAGTATGAGGATCTATGTTGATACTTATCCCAAAGGCTTTCCGGGCTCAACTTGTTCAAAATCTTATACGCCATCACAGAACGATCAAATCGAATAAGATTTTCAACACTTAGCCAATTAGATGACCATTCGTCCTTTATGCGTGCATTTTCTATTATTGAATGAGCCCTGTTATGCAGACGTTGGAGGGTATCTAATTTTGTTTTTGAGAGACTCCCCCAAATAACATTTGCATAGCGAAGATGACTTTCCACGATTGCGTGGAATACACTACACAATTGCCATTGCGGAATGATATTTTTCAACTTTTTTAAGGCAGACAAACCTCCGTAAAATTTGGATTTCACAGGTTTAAACTGTTCGTCCCATGTGAGACTGTCATCAATGATGATTCCGAGAGATTTGGATTTTGGTACCCGTTTAATTTCAGTGCCATTTAACAACAGAGCATCTGAGATCTTTAATTGCTTTATCCTACGGGGGTGACCTATTGTCATATATTCTGTTTTAGTCGGGTTTGGACTCAATTTATTAATCCTCATCCACTCAGAGAGGTTGACCAGTTCTTGCTGTCTGTCAAGTACTTGTCTTTCTAAATCATCTGATGCAATCGTGATTTGTGTGTCATCAGCATAGAGACCAGCTTGTGAAAATTCTAAGCACTTTTCAAAGTCGTTAAGATAAATGATGAAAAGAAGACGCCCAAGGCATGAGCCCTGGGGTATACCGCAAGTGATATTGTTGATGTTTGATCGGTGTCCATTAGCAGCGCAATACTGTTTTCTCTCACTTAAATACGATTCAAACCAATCACCCGCAGATTCTCTAATACCATACGCACGAAGCTTTTTCATAAAGACAGAATGGTCAACTGTATCAAAGGCTTTTTTGAGGTCCAAAAATAGAGTCAAACTAATTTTCCGAGAATCCATGTTTTCAAACCAATAATCAATAATAGCCACACCCCTTTGAGGCTTTCAATTTTCCAAGAACCTTTTCTATCTGAAATAATCCAATAACACTAAATTGAAAGCTAGTATTTTGTAGATTAACATCATATTCATCTTCAAGAAGCTGGTTTTTTGCTTGGGGTATTTTGTCGCTGAGTTTCTCACCAATTGAGCAAAAGAAATTATTCATAGATTCTGCAATGTCTTTAATTGTCCATGTGTTTTTAAGGTCTAATCTAATTTTTTTTGAAAGATCAGAACATATTTGTGTCGATATTCATTGCGTTTTAGGATTTTTACAATTTGTTACAATCAACGATCCCAACGCTTTACATTAATCATTATTGGGTCTTCTTTGACACCAAATTCAGGTTAACAACTATTTAACA
>REGM01000344.1:228557-243833 GCA_004194415.1 Aurelia aurita
TTCTGGAGATATCGATGTCTTGGTTCTTTTCGTTGCACATGAGTTCAATGGGATTCATATCCTTATCGATAACGGAACAGGAAAGAGCAGGAAAATAGTGGACGCCACGTCGTCGACACTCGATGCAAACAAGAGAAATGCCTTGCTTGGACTTCATGCGTTCTCCGGCAACGACTATGTTTCTGGATTTTTCAGGAAAGGAAAAGTTGCTTTTTGGAAAACGATGGTGAAAAAGGCTGAGTTCATCGATGCTTTTGCAGAATTAGGAAGGTCTGCTACGCTTTCAGAAAGCCAAGTTCAATTAAGTGAGAAATTTGTTTGTTCTCTGTATGGCAATCAACGCATCACTTCTGTAAACGAACTGCGATACAAGATGTTCATGCAAAGGTTTGAGAAAGATAACAAAATAATCGATCTGAGCCTCCTTCCGCCATGCAAGTCCAATTTGAAATTACATGTGATACGAGCCAACTACGTCGCATGGATCTATCGTAATGCCTGTAATTTGATTGTTCAGCCAGGGCCCCCAGAGAATGCTGGATGGAATGAAGATTGCACTGTTCAATGGAGCCTTGACAGCTATCCCGATGACGTTGCGGAGATGCTGATTGACCATGATGGGAATAGCAGCGAGGAAGAATTAGACATTATCGAAGATGATAACTTAGATGAATCAGACGAAGATGAAAACTTTATCAACACTTTATGAGAACATTTAAAATATACTTAAGCTGTATCGTGTGTTCCTACTTCTTTAATCAGGCTAAGGACAAACTTAGGTACTTAATGATTTTGTTTAGTTAACTATGTTACTTAATGAGGTGGGTGATTTGAAGTACTCCACATATAACGATTGAAATAGAGTTGAAATATCACTATCCGGTGCTAAGATTCATTTCTGTTTAGACTGAAAATGTTTTCATTGCTATGTGTACAAAACATTATAAATTTCCTTCAAAACGTTCTTCTCAGAATGAAATCGAGGCTGGAAAAGGACAATTATCGCTACAAAAATTCTCTAAAAATATTTGTGTATCTATAGACACTATTTTTTATCGTTTTAATCCATTCAAATAGCATTTAGTATGTTTTAACACGATTTAAGAGCAGAATCGCCCTTTTGGCCGAAAACGAGACTTTAAACATCAAAACGAGGCAGAAAGCCCCCGAATTTGCCCGTATAACATCGATTTTCGAAATCAGCGCCCAAGATTGACCAAACCCACCCTATCTCATAAATTTCGCCTTCGGGGGACGATACCCCCTTTCTCCGCCTGGACTGAAGATTGAATTAGTTATAGAAATTTAATTTGCTAAAATCGGTTATTTCTTTCCATAATTATTTGCGATTTTGTGATATAGCCATTTTGGTGAAAAGTATCGCTAGTAAAAGAACTTTCAGCTTGCTAACAATGACAATTTAAATGACTAGTCCCCAAGGGATACAACATAAGCAACATTAGTTTTTCCTTTTGTGCCCTAACACAATGCATGCGTTGTTTCAATTCTTGGAAGAGAAATAATATAATTGTCATGGTTTAGAAGGTCACACGTGCATGAATATGAATCTAATTGAAGGCCTATTTTAGCAATCTTGCGAAACACCATTTTACTAAAATCGCTCGTAATACTGGAACGGAAAGACCGATTTCGACCAAACAAATTTTCATTTCTAAGTTAGCTTTTCTTCTATGCAATGAACTTTAAAGAAACGAATTTACAAATTAAACTGCATCAATAAAAATCGACAAACACCCCATGTTTTTTCTGACTCACCTGGTAGTCCCTCTTGTCTTATAGATTACAAAAGAGCATTGTGTATTATAAAATTTTCCTAAAAACTTCTTTTATCTATGTTTGAATGTAAAGGGCATAAAGAAACACTTTTTTGTACGCCAATTGTGGCTTATCAGACCATGAACGGAGAATTGTACAAGAAAAATTAATCATCCATTTCATAATGGTGGGTAGAAATTGAAGATGGTGCATAGTTCTTATACCCTTGATACTCTGTGCCGATTCCTACATGACAAATTATACAATTTTCCTTCCTCTAATATGAAATAGGGATAAAACTTCCTCCTCTTCTACAGCGCAGGCGTTGCACACATTAACACGGTTTTCTTGAAATTTTCTATTTCTTGAGAATTCTTTGTTTGAAAGTTTGTACAGCCTTTCATAGTACCTCTAACAATTCTTATAATAATTTGAAGAATTCTTGTCATGTTCATGTGCACATGGCCTGTACCATAATATTTTGGCCAAATGATTTTGGATACAAAAGCTTAAACTAACTCAATTATGTCAGCTAAAAAGGATGAGATTCTTGGGAAGAAAAGTGTTGGAAGAAATCTATTTTAAATCAGTTATTGCAGGTGTCACGTATTGTATTGCTGTGTGGGGAACTGTCAGCAAATCTAAATTTGAGCAGCTAGAAGCTGTGCACAGACGGGCTGCCGGATTCATTTATCACTTGTCTTCAACTGATGACGCACTCGAGAAAGCAAAGTGGCAACCACTTAGTTACATTTACAAAAGAAAAGTCGCATAAGTTATGCATGAAGTTTTTTTATGGAGATTGTCCTAAGGACATAAAAGATATATTCAAGAAGAAGACAACCAGCAAGACGAGAGGCGTGAACAGTTTTGAACTGCCAAGGCCAAATTCAGAGTATGGAAGAAATTCTATCAGATATCGTGGGCCTTTGACATGGAATAATTTACCATCTGAAGTACGAAGCATTACAAAAATAGACAGCTTTAAGAGCAAATTGAAAACATGCAAGCTTGAAAATATCAGCTATGAAAAAGAGACTGCAATTGGGACAAAAAAAGATTCTAATTACTTTTATTTCTAGTGGTTATTTTTATTTCTTTAACTTTAAATCCTCCACAAAACATGTTGTAAGTTTTGCTTTATATAATTCTACAAATTGTAATTTTTTAGAGAGCAGGTCCACATCAGCACTACGTGTGCTGCCATTTTTTAAGTGACACGCATTAACAAATAAATGTAATAATAAAAACAAAATAATAATAATAATAGCCTCAATAGTCAATAGCTTTGCAAGCAGAAAGGGGAATGAGAGCTACAGCATAGCCCCCTCTCGCTGTAAGGCCTGGTGTAAGGCATTAAAATGTTTATAAATGATAACAGAATAATCCATAGAGTGTATGAGTAAATTTTTGCACCAATTCTAGTTATTGTACAAACAAACATTTAGGTTGATCGATATATTTATACAACCTTTATTCAAAAGGTTTGCTAGAAAGGCATTATAGCATCTATTGATGATGTGCAAATTCGAAACTTTGCTTCCTTTCTACAAACAGTGTAAAAAGATTGCACAATCCAGCCTCTTTTGTAGAATAGCTATAAAAGGTCTATTGGCTGGGTTATACTGCTGAAATTTAGGATATATACTGCTGGAATTTACCAACCTTTCTTGCCGAAGTGCATATTCTAACATTTTAATCCTCCTTACAAGGTCTCTTTTCAGATTTTCTTGTGCTCTTCTTTCACCTTGCAGGAATGCAATGCGTGCCTGAAAAAATACAGATGCAATAAAACAACATAAATAGCAAAACTGGATAAACAACATGCTCTTTAAAAACAAAATACTTCACTTTCACCGGTAGAGTTGCAGACAGTGGCGTAACGCACGATGGTTTGGGTTAGAGCAACTCTTAAGGGTCCGCTTAAGGCTTTCAATCAAGAATAAAGTACTACTCTACTAGCTCTATTAACGTAAAGAACATGAAACCTGTTGATTTTACTGAAAACATTAGGGCCACTAAAGGTCATTAGAGCCTTAAAATGAATTGAAAAACGCTATCATTGCAAGTTTAGTTTATTAAAAAACGCATTAAACTGCAAACTTATTAAACAAGTTTAGTTATATTGAAGGAACATGAAAATATTTAATGGATGAGATGATTTGACAAAAAATAGCCGTTTCTGTACGATGTTGAAGCTGTATTTTCTTAAATTTCCTTGGGAAGCCTTTCGTCGCTCGCAATCCTTTTCTCCATTCAACTATGAATTTTCTACGAGAGATGCATTTTCCGGCAATGTAAAGGGCGTGGTCCGAAAATTTTTCCCGGAAATGAATTCCCGGTCGCGTAGTTCGGCTCGCTTCGCTCGCATTCAATATCACCCCAATTCGTTTTTCGTGCTGACGGACCTGTATATAAAGCCTTCATAATTAACCTCCGCTATGGAGGTTTTGCTGTACTGGACTTGCAAATTATTTTTTAATAAAATCGCCCTTGTTAATTTTGGAATGTTTAGCAAAGTTTTGCATTCTTTCAATTTCATGCCCAAGGGGCCCCTGGATGGCTATTTTACCAAGGGCCCTGAGCTGCTCCCCCGGGGGGGTAACTTCCATATATAGAGCAACGGGAACCCATAAGGATGGGTTTTGAACCTCGAGAATCCCTAAATATGGGACTCAAAATGTAAATGTTCCACTAGAAATGGGCAACTTTTCAAATTGTAACAGGAAACTTGTCGAGTTTTGGTTTTCAGTGTTTGATTTTTTTCGCTTTAGTTCTGAAACTTGGTTGGTGGTAACTTTATCTTCATAATTGTGTGTTTAAAGTGAACTGAAGCTTGATTTGTAGCAAGTTCAAGAGGCTTTTCCCCTCAATATCCTTTAAAATGGAAATGAAAATCGACCGCAAATCCTTAACCCTATTCAGCCCGGATAAGATTTTTATTACTTTGGTCCGAGGAGGGGCCATTTTGGCCCCCCCTGTTTATTTCAGAAACGAGAAATGGTATGAAGATGACACTTAGCACAATGCATTAAGGACCAAAGGAGAATCTAAAAATAGCAATAATTAGTAATTTGTCACGTGATTCGTTGCTAGGCAACAAAATACAATAACAAAATCAAGGAAAACCAGCGACTGTTTTTAAACGCCAGATATTTACTGATTTGTTAGAGATATGTAGCTAATAATGCTGCAAAAGTGATGGCCATGAGTCTATGAAGACATTTTAATTGATAATTTGAATTTTGAAAATTGCATCTGCTAATTATGGCTAATTACGTCCAATTTACGGACACTAGATAGAATGGAGACAATAGTTACAGTGATATATTATACTTTTTGACTTCTAATCAATGAAATTAGACATCTCAATTCATGATCACACCATTTTGAGCAAATTTTCAAGAATAATATACTAATTTATTCATAATATGACGTCATCAAGTTGTATGACGTCATAGATATTAAAACTTGCTGATGCAAGCAGATATTAACAAACTATATATCAAATGAAAGCATTCTTCAAGACGATATATAACTTTGTATTTTATGCTCCTGGGGAGAAAATAACAGAGGATTTACGACTTTCTTTGTGACAGGTCTCCAAAAAAGGGCATGCAATGGTCACGTGACACAACAATTGACAATGAAAAGTTGAAAATTATGTAGCCTATTAAATTTTGATAAAAGTCAAGGAGTTTCAAAGTCACATCTTTCATGGCTAAGATTCTATTAAAAAAAGTTTGATAGGGGGGGCCATAATGGCCCCCCCGGGCTGAATAGGGTTAAGGATGGGTCTTTCCTTAAAAGTTGGGCGGCACGTCCTCGTCATCCCAAGATTCAAGTTACCCCCCCCCCCCCGGGGGCTGCTCCGTTACGCCGCTGGTTGGCAGAGGCCTATTTCCAGTGGCGGACTGGCCCACCGGTGGGCCCCTCTCAAAATATGGCAAAAAGGGCGCCCTTCTGCAAAAAAGACAAATTTTTCTCTTTGATGTCGCCTTTCGAATAAGGGACATCTCACTATACACTCCCAAGCTCTGGTTTGGAGGTGGAGTCAAATTTGAACTTTAAGAATAATATTTCAACTTCGAAGCACCAATATCAATAAACATGGCACCTATGTTCAAGTTAACTTTTCAGGATTTGTTTAAAACCTATCGCGAATCGATAGGAGCTAAATTGGCATCGCTAGCCCTGATCAAACCTGTTACCTTTTATTTAGGACCCGGTATACCGCATGTGCCAAAAAAAACCTATCCACTTCTGACAGACCACGATAAATCGTTCACTGGACTGCTTTTGAAGATTTATGACTTAATCTAAGCTAAAATTCATAATTAGATTCAAGGATTTTTGTCGAATTTTCGTTCTCGGAAACGCTGAAAACGATAACAAAACATCGATCAATTTTTCAAAAGATTTCGACATGAATGGACAAAGAGAAAACTTTTCGTGGTGATTTGGGGATTTAAAAATTGATTAGTTATAATCTGCAGCACGAGCCTTAGTTCAAAGTTGGGAAAATATAGCAGTATATTCTGTTAACTAGCAATAGTAAATACAATAGTGCCCCTCACCTTCCCCAATAATTTTGATCTAATTGAAGTCATCAATGGGTATGGAGTGATAAAATCCCCGGGCTCCTAACATTTCTTTATACAAGCTAAAGCAACAAAACGACTTATTGGCTACACTTATAAACATATTCCCTTAAGTCGCTCCTTTCAAGTTATTCCCTTGGATTTTTTCCCCGACTCGTTTCCCGCTCCATTTCCTGTTCCCCTTACCCCGCTCGCTGTTTTGAACAAAGCCTCGTAATCAGTCTTTGGTACAAACAAACCTATTTTCATCACAAGATAGTGTTGACGTCAATGGCAACGAGGAACAAAGCCTTTTGCTTTCATCTAATTTCTCAGGAATGTCTAACTTTTATTTGATGATTGAAAAGACAATGTAGCCTCACAATTGCTAGTCTTGAAGACTTCCTCTAGCAACTGGTTTGACCAGTTTCTAATCCAAACAGCAGAGATGAGTTGAATTGTGTTGTGTTAACTGGAGCATGATTGGCCATCAAAACAATGCTTTTGAAAATTCGGGAAAAACTGGTTTTTCGAACTTGTTTTCTGATGGCAAACCGGCCTAAATTTCTCGAGATTTGGAGTCCACAGCACCTTTTGTTCTCTTTACGCGCGTTGTTCTAAGAAAGCCCCGCTTCGGTGCGGGGCAATGAAGAAAATTATGTGGGATGCTAAATTTTAAATTTTTTTTACAAAATGGTCAAAATTCTATTTTAGCACTGGCAAACAAGGGATTTGTACAAGTGCTCTAAGCCAAAGTAGAAGGAGTGTCCTCGAAAGTGTTCTGGGGGCTTCACCCCCAGACCCCCTCATTTTAGTACCTCCACTTAATTTGCACTAGCCATGCCGCTGATTGCAACGAAATTTCCTCTTGACCACACCCTCATTTTTCAGGCCACGTCGACTAGAGCCCCCTCGAGTCCTCTATGGCCGGTGAAAAATTCTGAGCCAGTCCGCCACTGCCTATTTCCAAGCATAGGTTCCAAATCTTTAAAAAGGTCGGTGTAAAATTATGTGACCTATTTCTTTGAATGGAATGGCTTGAAAGAACCTTTAGCTACTTTTTAATAATTCTACCGTTGGACTTTTCAGAAATCTTCAATATTGTCAGAATTAGAGTGCTTTTCGTCTTTGTTAAGAATTCAAGAAAAATTTTGAAAAAAAACTTAAAACCATCGTAATTTCTAAACTTTTTGAGGAAACATCGAATAATTTTCCAGAAAAACATAGTTTATGAATGTCTACAATATGGTATCAAGCAAAAGTCTTTCACCCTTCTCGTTTACGATTTAGAAATGTTGATGACGTCACATCCTCAAATGAGTTGAAATATGAAATATGCTGTAATTTCGAAAATATTCAAGATTTCTGAAAAGTCCAACGGTAGAGTTATAGCAATGTAGCTAAAGTTTCTTTCAAGCCATTCGATTCAAAGAAATAGGTCACTGAATTTTACACCGACCTTTTTACGCCAATTTAAAGATTTGGAACCTATGCTCTATTTCCAACCCTCGATGATTCCTACTGACATACAGTGCAGGCTAATGGATGCTTAAACTTGCTTGGCAGTCTCTGCAGAATATTTTCTTTTTGCAAGCTTCAATTGATAAATGGTTTGTGAGCACCTTGACCGTTATGCAAGGCAAGATTTACACCCTATGCCTTATTATGAAGAAGTATTCTTATGGCACTATCACACAGCTGATTCGGTGTAAAGGGCAATGAGAAGAAAAGCATATGTACGGCAGTTCATGTTTAATATATTTCAATCAGTCTAAATGTACATCAAAATTGATAGTGACTTGAACATCCTTGTGTAAAACAATCTAAGGGGGTATGATTGATACATACATACATGTCTTATAGCTATGTATGTCTTAACCCTATCCGACCTGGGCGTTTTGAAACACTCAATGCGGAATCCGCCCCCCCCCCCCTGCTAATTTCTCTTGTTGTACGAGATATGGCAACCAAATTTGGTACAAAGGTAGTTCATTATATAAACAATAGAAATTTGAAAGAATAATTCAATTAGCAATGTTGTTGTTGTTGCTGGAGCACGATTATCATTGTGATGTCATATGACGTCATATAAATGAAAGTGTGTTAAAAGGTCATGAAACTTGACTTTTCATAAAGAAATGAAATGTATAGATCAAAAACATATATAAAATCATAATTTAGACTTAATTGGACCAATTAAACAAGATTAAGAGAGATACAAAGTATGTTTTTCACAGAGTGTGGCATGAATACTTGGTTACCATGGAGACCAGGCTAAAAATAGAATGCTCAAATTGTTATAATTTTATTGCTCTATGATACAAAGTTAAACTTACTAAATTTCAGAGTCCTTCTGTATACATGGAAACATGTGCAAATAAAAATATACTAGCAATAACAATAGTCAGAGAGTGCTGCGAACTGGGTTTACTCACAAAAATGTCCTCATTTAAGAATCCTCTAAACTCTAAAAATAGATACAGTTGCATGACAAATTGGTTGGCATATTGCCCTTTGATTAAGTCAATTGACCATGTCTATAATGCGGTATTTGCTATGCAACAATAAGATGTTAATATCATACTTTCAATACTGCGCATGCGCTAATTTCTGTATTGACCCGCAGTGATGTCATTTGACAGCCACAATTTGGTCTTCAAAACATTGTTGAAAGCATAACTTATTTATTTCGTTCCTCAAACATTATGACATCGCAAGTTTTCATTCAACTCAAATAGATATGCGGCTCCGCCGCAACTAGGGGGGGCGGAATCCACCCCCCCCCCCAGGTCAGATAGGGTTAAACTTATGGCCATAGCTATGGACTGAAAGCCTTCATGTAACTGTTTCCCTGAAGCCCGTCCTTTTCGCGGAGTTTTTATATTTTGCAAACAAATCAAAGCAATGAATTCTGCATGGATTGATGTGAAATCCAGGTGAGTAACACATTTTTTGGGTCAACCCCCTTGTCGGCAGGACCACTATAATTTCCGATAATTTCTATAGATTTCATTGTGACGTCATAGCAAAATGGCACCAAATTTAAAAAACATCATCAAAATTCAGAATCTACATGGAAAGTTGACCTGAAACAACTCAAAGACAACTCAGACATCAGTGCAGTAGCATTGCAGCTCATTGCGACAACAAATGTTATCGACTAAAATGTGGTCTTAAACTTTTGGCCACGACTGTACAGGTAACCCTCCCATGAAGCTATGAGCTACAGGTGAGCCAAAGCCGAGCTACAAGTAAGCTGCCAAAGAAGTCTGTGTTTTATTTGCAAAAATACTTGAGCATGAGTAATAGAGGGCTAACAATGTAATGTAACTTCAGGAGGCTCTTAGCATAAATCTTTTGATTGTACTAATTCTTAGAAGGTCTTAAGAATTTTTCAGATGAATTCTAAAGAAATTTGCAGATGAAATTTCGAGTTACAAAAAGTCTGTACTTACTTGTCAAAGTATTTTAGTACTTTTTAACATAGATTGTGTTTAAAAGAATTCTTACAAATTCTTCTAGGTTCTTACCAGTTCTAAGAATTCCTACAGATTTGTTGATGTTAGGTTACACAAGAACTCTACTGTATTTTCTGAATTTGAGAGAATCTTTCTACTTCTTTATGTTTCCAATTCAAATCAAAGAGCAGTAATATCATTATTCAGTTATATCATTATACAAAGCATAGCACTATTTCACCAGATATAATTTTGCATGCATATTTCCAATTTTGCATGGTATCATTAATTATGTGAACTTTCTCAATCATTCCCCAAGTATTTTCAATTCTAGTTTAGTTACCAGGAATCATAACAGGTCATTTGCACACGAGAAATGTCCCTTCCCTGCAGTAGAGTTGCAAAAAATTGATTCATAAGAATCTTCCACATTGACAGCTTCGCCCAGATGTTATTGTGGCTCAAACTTAAGTACGCTCAATTTTAGTATAATTTTAGTAGATTGCCTGAAAATGCCTGCTGAACTTATGAGAGCAAAGGAAAGGAATTGAGACAGCTGAAATGCTATCAAAAGAGCTCCATAATTACTGATAAAGCAACTGAAAATAGTCTTGAAACCATGCTATGGTTATTTGAGTTATCAATAATCAATAATATGTGTGAACATGGCAGTCTGCATTCTTTAATGAAAAATCATCTTTTACAGTCTAAAGAGGCCAACATTTTCACAGAATGAACTATCCAAAGCCATCAAGCAGAATACTGCTGTTAAATATACAAGCTTATGGACTCTTTTTCCTCTTTCGACTCTTATGAGAATATATATATATAAAAAAAACTCTTTTTCCCAACACATGCCTGTAAACACATTCTTGCATTGAAATTCCTAAAAGACCATGAAATGAAATTAATAACGAATGGCATACATTGCCATTTAGCTATTCTACAAAAGAGGCTGGATCAAGCAATATTTGTAGAGAATTTTATACGAAAAGTTTGATTGAGTGGCGTTAGAGGTTCTAACACTGTTGTTCGCATTCGAACATTCTATAAAATGTATAAAAATATTGTTGGATTCAGATTCGTCTGTAGGATAGCTAAAAGGCCCGTTGACGATAGCATGGGGCTCAAATCTTGAAAAATGTTGGTGTAAAATTCTATTACAGTTTTCTTTGAATTAAATGGCTTGAAAGGAACTTAGGGTACTTTGCTGTAAATCTGCCGTGGAAATTTTTTCATATCTTGATACTTTTCAAAATGGCGGCATTTATGATAATTGAGGCTGTGACGCCATCAAATATCTAAATCCTAAACCAGAAGAGCGACAGATTTTGTAATTCCAGGTTAGATAGTGGTGTTACAAACAGGTTATGTCCGTTATGAATCATGTGTAATGTCCGTTACACATACTTTTAACAATAAAATTTAAACAAGACAGATTTGGAATAATAATCAATGGTTTTATCAAATTTCATCATAGCATGTTTCAAAATAAGTTTCTCAATTGCTTTATGGCATATAACAGGAGGGCCAAAAAAGAGTAACCCCCAAGATAAAAAAATTCTGAAAAACTTTCTGAATGCAAGATTTTGATGAGATTTATTTGGTACTAAGGGTGTGTTTGATTGGTACCAATTCTGAAAACGGTAGACTTGGCAGACTCGGAATTTGTGTTTGATTGACTCCAAAATTCTCAAAACGGTAGGTTTGGTAGGTTTGGAAGGCCTTCTGAACCTTCTGCTCCAAAAGGCAGAAGGTAGACTTGGCAGACTCGGAATTTGTGTTTGATTGACTCCAAAATTCTCAAAACGGTAGGTTTGGTAGGTTTGGAAGGCCTTCTGAACCTTCTGCTCCAAAAGGCAGAAGGTTTGGCAGACTTTGGAGAGATCCTTATTTTCGTTAGCGAATCGTAATGGTGAATCCAAAACCTGCTGTTTTTAAGATTTTTGTGTTTGATTGGGGACTATATTTCCATCTCTGCGAAGCCTACTGTTTTCAGAATTTGGTAGGTTTGGAATTACCAATCAAACACACCCTAAGTACAACATAAAATACACTTATTGAGTGAAATTCAGTTCATTATCAGCTGTATATTTACAGAGAAATGAGATATAAAAAAAGATGGTTACAAAAACAACTGTAACAAAATCAATATTCATTAACAATCACCCCTCGTCGCATTTTGTGATTATTCAATAATTTATGTGCAAATAACGGTTTTCCTAATTTCTGATGGCAATGAGAGAGATTTTAAAATCAATCTTTGAAGTGTTGAAAAGAACTGAATGCATCTTTCAGTAGAATACCGTAACATGGTCTGTGAGTAATGCAATGTTATTTTCCAAATTCTGACATGTTCCATCTTTATTTTTCGATGCCTCTCAATCTTGAAATTTAGCGATTATTTTTACAAAAAAGATGCGAGTAGAGGTGGAAACAATGCAGTGACCGAAAAATGTCTTGTACTAGACGCTTAGTTTGGTCATGTTGTGCTTCTGATGATTAGTGATTTTGTTACAGTGGTTTTTGTGACCATATGCTTCTTCAACAGTTCATTTCTCTGTAATTACAGTTGATAATGAACTGATTTTTACTCAAAAGGTGTATTTTGTGTTGTACTATGTCTTGTTCAATTCCTACCCTGGCCATCCCCACTGGGCAGCCCGGGGGTCGACGAAAATTGATTGCGCAAATGCCTGGGGGCAGGGGAAATTTTTTGGCGAATGCCCGGGGGCCGGGCACTGAGAACATGCCATATTCCCAGTAACTGTATAATGTGAAAGCATCTGGTGTTATCAAATGCCCCAGGGCCTGGGGAAAATTGACATTCAAATGAATGAGGGCCGGGAATATTTTTTGTGCAAATATCCGGGGGTGTCCCGGGGGGATGGTCAGGGTAGGAATTGAATGAGACATTAGTGCAATATATATCTCATCAAAATCTTGCATTCATAAAGTTTGTCAGAAATTGTTTATCTTGGGGGTTACTTTTTTTGGCACACCTGTTAATTTAGAAGAAATTAAATTTTTAAAACTTGCACTGACGGGCTTGTGTTTTCTTGGGTGGGTAATGTCCATTACAGCCATAAAATGGTTGAAAAATCAAAAATAGAAAAGCTGCCAGAAATTGAACAGACTGTTTGTTTTGAGCTTGCATAAGAAATATGAATTTCCAGTTTACAAAGAATTAGAAATATAAACTGATGAGATATATATTTGACGTTATTACTGATAAATTTGCAAACCTTGTAATGTCCGTTGAATGGAATCGCCCTTTAGGCCCTTTTTCAGGCATTTCACAACCAAGTTTCAGTTTCAGTTTCAGTTTTTCATTGACAAATATATCTAAGTACATCTAAGAATACAATATACATTACCTAACTTAAAATAAAACAATTAATATACATACATGATACACAACTACAAAATACACTGCCTGAATAAATTAATAAAGGGAAACATTACAAGACAAGGGATGTAATTAGAGATATTTGTCTAAGGAGGAGCTCTCTAATAGGTAAACTAATCGAGAGAGAGCCCCCCCATCTAAAAGAAAAAACTAAAAACTAGAGAAAACTTTTAGCTAAAAAAAAAACACAAAACCAGATTGCTTTATGGAGAATATTTAAAATAAGATAGTTGAAAGACTCTCAGTAGACCATCAACCAATCCCCATCTACCGTGTTATAGAAAGATTAAAGGCCATAGCCATTGGTAAGGAATTCCTTTAGTTTTGATTTGAAAACATTCAAGGAAACTGACATTTTGATAAAAGTTGGGATACCATTCCAGAGTTTTGCACCAAAATACTTTATTGATCTAAGACCATATAGAAATGTATTCCTTATGGATTGGAAAATGTCACCTCTAGCTGCCTGACGAGTTTCATGACTATGAACTGTGTTACTGAGCTGGAAATAGTTGTGAAAATGAGAAGGTGAGAGACCATTTAAAGACTTGTAAACAAATTTGAGAATATCCTGATGTATCATATCTTTTAATTTAAGAATTTTCAGAGAGAAGAAGATTGGTGTTGAAGAAGAGAAGAAGGGCTGAAAGGAGATAGACCTTAGTACTTTTTTCTGCAATAAGAAAAGAGGCTCAAGATATGTATCATAGGAGAGACCCCAGGTTGATGAGCCATAACTCAGAAAGGAAGAAAATATGGAATAATAAAGATTTTTTAATATGTCAAGAGGAAGAAGATGTCTAATTTTAAAGAAGATTCCAGATGTCCTTGAGAGTTTTTTAGCTAATTCAGAAATATGGAATTTCCAGGAAAGATGCTCATCCATTAGGACACCTAAAAACTTAACATACCTAGATCTGGTCACTGGTTTCTTACCAAATTTTATGTTGATATGATCAGGCAATTTCTTTCTAGGGGAATGAAATATAACAAAGCTGGTTTTTTCAATGTTTAAAGCTAACTTGTTTACTTCAAGCCAAGACTTAACTTTTAGCAACTCTTTATTTATTTTATCTTTAAGCCTGGTTATGTTATCTGACTCATAATAAATGTTGGTATCATCTGCAAATAGAAAAAAAGAAAGGACTTTGGATACATTAGGCAGGTCATTAATATAGATTAGAAAAAGTAATGGGCCAAGTACAGAGCCTTGGGGAACACCACAAGTAATTTGCCCAAGTGTAGAAGAATGATTGCTGATTGAAACATACTGTAGTCTTCCTGTTAGGTAGGACTCAAACCAATGCAGTGAGGTGCCTCTGATTCCATAGTGATTCAGTTTTTGTAGTAGGATGTTATGGTTGACAGTATCAAAGGCTTTTTGCAGGTCAATGAAGATTCCACAGCCGACTCTGTTTGAATCCACTGTAGACTTTATTCTCTCACTTAAACTGATCAATGCATGGTCAGTGGAATGTCCATTACGGAATCCAAATTGCATTTGAAACAGAATATCATGAAGTTCTAAAAAGTTATATAAACGTTGATGCATGAGCTTTTCAAAGATCTTGCTGAAAACAGATAGCAAAGATATGGGTCTGTAATTTGAGTTCTTTGTAGCATCACCTTTTTTAAATATAGGAATAACCTTAGCAATCTTTAATTTATCAGGAAAGATGCCATTTTGAAATGAATCATTAATGATCTGAGAGAGTTGAACAGAGATGTGTGGGTCAAGAATTTTCAACAACTTGACAGGAATACTATTAGGCCCAGTAGATTTGTTCTTCTTAAGTGACTGGATTATAGAGGAAACCTCATCTGGGACAGTGGGAGATATAAAGAAGCTGTTGTTATTGGGAGCATTTAGATAACTTAAAGGAGATTTTGGATTTCTTGGAATTTTGTTGGTGATTTCATTAGCAACATTTAGAAAATAGTTATTAAAATTATTGGTAATTGTACCAGGATCAGTTATCATACTACCATTCTCATCAGTTATGTTTGGGATTGAGTTTATTTCATTGTTTGATTTCATTTTTATAACACTTCT
>REGM01000345.1:0-37769 GCA_004194415.1 Aurelia aurita
CTTTTGCCGTGACCTTTTTGCTTTTGCCGTGACCCTTTTGCTTTTGCCGTGACCCTTTTGCTTTTGCCGTGACCCTTTTGCTTTTGCCGTGGCAGTTGTGGGCCACCGTAGCCCGGAAATTCTCAAATGACTTAAGAGGAAGCTCGACACTATCCACAAGCTTGCAATTTTCCATGGATCTCATTTTCAGGATATCATCTTTTTGGTAATCATGGACTAACAGTCGAGATCTTTGGGACTCAGGATCATAAAACTTAGCCTGGAGCCAGTCTGGCATCACATCGACATAGGATTTGATATCTTATCCATGGATCTTTCTAAGAGATTTTGAAGCAGTTCATCATTTGATGGCTTCTTATCTTGGTCGTCTGGCCCTGCTGACACAATAGCTTTCACATTTTTAAAACATTTGACAAGCAAAGTTGCCATATGTGCCACCTTTGTTTGGGACTCAGTTGTGGGTCTGTGATTTGTATGAATATTATGGTAATCATCTATGAAGACAATCACCATATATTCATTTTCACATGCATCTTGAAAGAACTGTCTAACAGACTCGAGGTGTGCTGATGAAATTTTTTTGCAGCAGTTGGAAATAGTTGAAGGATGAGTTGCTAGTCCAATATTCCTTAAGGTTTCAACGCCCCTACTTGTCAGCCCAAGTCCCTTTAGAATCCTGGTATTTGCGACCTGAAACCAGTTAGCTGCTTGTGATTGCCCAAACATCATTATATAAATAACTGACATGACTCTTTTTTCATTCAGAATTTTCCTATTATCTGATTGACGCTCGGTAGACATAGCATTAAAAATTGCATTGAATATTTTATGAGCACCAGCCTTGTGACAGAGAGCTTTGAATTCCGTTGGATCAGTTATTGGATTTCCATCTCTGCCAAATCTCTTATTGCATTCTGCTCTTATCATCTGTAATTCTGCCTTTAAATCGCATGGTTTTTCAGACACTCTTTCCAAAATACTCTCAAAAAAACCCTTTTCCAAGACAACATTACCATTCTCATCAATCATTATCTCCTCCCCAAGCTTTTCACAAAATACTTTGTTTGATACCAAAGGGGATGGATCTACTTGAGGGGAACAAACGTCACTTTCTTGGGAACTTATCCAGCATTTCTGACTTGGAGAACTTAAGGTTTCAGTTGCCTCAGAATCGTGTAGATTGGTTTCAGCTTGCATCAACTCTTCATCTTGGTTTGGTTCAATTTCATTCGACTGTCCACTTGTTTCAGCTTCAAAGCATGGCTAAAAGGATATCAAATTGTTTACCAGGTTGAAATTTGTACTTTTTGAGTGAAATCTTTTTATTCATTTCACCAGAAAGGTAAATTTCTATTGGTTTTCAATTTAATATTTTAGTTTGCAACGAAAATTTGAAAGCTGGGACTACCCTTATGTTGACATTTTTCATCAGAGATTTTTCTTTACAATGTGTCACAATTACACTTTTGCATCTCATTCTATTTTAAGTTAGGTCTTGTAAGCAGAAAGGTCTTGTAATATGTAACTGCTGGCTTGATCTCCCTTGAGAATAATTTAATATGGCATGAGGCCACTTACATCTCAGATTTAACACATGCAAATACTTTGAGCTAGGACGTTTTCATCACTAGGTTAAACTGGTTGAGAAAGTTAGTGAACAAAGAAGCAGAAAAGTTTCAAATAAAATGAAAAGCATAGAGCTTCAATTAGGCAAAATACAAAGCAAGAGTTGAATAAAAATAAGTGACAGGCATACTACCTTAACACTCTTGCTTTCTTTAGAGTCAGGTAGCCACTTAATGAAATCACGCTTTAACCCTGCTGTCTCTATGCATGTATTGCAGACATATTTGATTTTATGAGGTTTGCAACCCCTCTCAGTTGCCATCTTTTTAAAAGCTTGCAGATACTTGTATCTTGGAATTCTGATAAAACCATTTTCAACCTCATCTTCACACCACTCAGAATGTAAAGTATTGCTGCAACTCTTGGTAAATCGTCCCATCTTTCAAGAAATCATTTTGTTTAAAATTCGTCAAATGCTCTCTGATTTTTAGGCCTAAAAGACAAACTTTCTGCACAATTTTCCCGCCAAAATGCTTCTCAGACAATGGAAAGAGCTACTGTACTTACCAGTTATACACATAAGGTAATAAAAACTAGACTAGTTTAGAGAAAAGAAATCGATACTCCCTGCAAGCAGAACCAAACGGTCGGCCATCTTCTATCTCCATCTCCTTCAAAGTCGATTGCTGCTAAAAAACTAGATTGAGACTTGAAATTGCCTTTAAAACCCCCAATCGCAGACTCTGGCTGTATTGAATAAACCAAACAATCGTGGTAAATGTGAATCAAGAGATGTGTAGTTTGTTTGCAAGGATCGATAACCTTCCTCAACTCGACGACGAGACAACCAAACTGTGCCTTCCACTCTTTGTTGTCTTTTTGGTAACATTTTCAAACAGAAAATCTATGAAATGAGTTGAATTTTGTGCCCTCACTTTCGCGTACCCTCGTTTGATTTAGTTCCGGTTTAGGTAATTTGAGCGATATTTTCAAACAACAAGTTACCGTGGTTAGGAAATTTTGGACAAAGGACGTCTGAAATACTATTTAAATCTGCAAAAATAAATTTAAATGAGTTGAGGAAGCGTCAGAAGGGAAAACAGAGCCAGAAGAGGAGGGGCAGATGAAGAGTTTGGAGATGGGCCTAGCCATGGGCAAATGGGAGTGAAACAGCGTAAGTTTGAGCATCCATAGTTTCGTTATTNTAGAATTGAGCTTAGCTATGACCTGTCGCAAAATCCAGTCATTTGTTGGTTGTTTTACAAATTTATGTCTACTATTTATACTTTATTAGTGCTAATATATTTAGTAGATGTAGTACTTAGTGATCAACGTTTTAGATTGTATTTATATAACATGAAAGGCTTTCTTATTTATTGATGCAAGTATTTAACATTTAATTATTTATCCACTACTAAACAATATTCATCAGTTGTATTTATGTATCTTGCATTCAACAGTTGTATTTATTTCAAGCCTTTTTCTATCTCACATCTTCAGACATGTATTAGAAATCTGCTTGAGCTTCTGATGAAAATAATAGCAAAGTGACTGAAGAACGCGACTATCAGAAATAGGAAGCTGCGTATGTTTTGTTACTTTTATCATAGTGCTAATTTTTGCATCTGTTTCCATGACAACTGAAATAGACTCGGCTAAATTTCCACTAAATGTCCATGGTGTTAGAACATCAGATGCGTCTTTTATTATTCAACTCCACAAATATTCTACTATTTTACCACAGAATTTTCAGATTCTAAATAATAATTCCATGGTCTTTCCTTAAAATTTCCCAGATTATTCCACATTGTGTTGATGGCATTTCCACACAGTTTCCGTCATTTTTCCAGATGTACCACTTCAAGTGATTCCACCGATTTTCCACAGTTTTACTGCATAATTTCCACACTTTCATTGATTCCACATATATGATAAACAGTGGGAAATAACATTATTGTGGAATTGCATTTCCCATGATTTTTCCACAAAAAATACATAATTTTTAAAAACTGTGGAATGAGTTGAATTTTACTCTTCAGTCATTTTCTCTTGTTTTCTGCAAACTGATGTAGGGTGTCTGGATAAATAATCGGCAGGGTTATCTGCTGCATAATCATATATCACTCTGAACGAATATGGCTGTAATCGTAAGACCCACCGTTCTATATGGGCTGATGGTTTTGAAGTACGACTACCGTAAATTCTTATGGTTGGTAACCAATGGAAATTCATGACCATATACAAACAAATGAAAATGTTCTACATACTATACAATTGCCAAGGCTTCTTTCTCAGTCTGAGAATAACGTTGTTCTACATCTGTTAACGATCAACTGGCATACGCTTTTGTGTCCTCTGAACCTTTAAATTTTTGTGACAAAATTGCGAAAAGTCCGACAGGACTCGCAACGCATCTACGACGATATATGTGTCTTTCTTTTGATCAAAATAGGACATACAGAGAGAAGATATTAATGCACTTGTTAACATATCAAATGCTTCTTTGTGTATCGCTGTCCATTCGAATCTGACATTCTTGTTCGTCAATTGAAAGGTGCGGAAATAGTGGCAAAATACTGACTGCTGTAATTAGCCATTCCGAGTAAACTGCGAACTTCTTGCACATTCCTGGGTATTGGTGCATTTAACAAGTCAGAAACTCGTTTTGGATCGGGGCGTGTCCCATATTTTGTAAACACCTGTCCAAAGAATTTTAAAATGTCTCTAAGAAATGTCCATTTTCCTTTATTCAGCGTCATTCCCTTTGATGTCAAACATGCTAGGCATTTGTCTAAGTTTTCATCATGTTCTTCTCGTGTTTGACCAAAAACTATTATATCATCTGCTATGTTCTTGACTCCTTTCAGTCCTTGCAACTGTGTTTGCAACGCGTACTGAAATATTTCGGCTACTGCATTTGTTCCGTAGTGTAAACGCTTGCAACGGTAAATACCTAAATGAGTGCTAAATGTAGTGATTGAACGACTAGTTTCATCAAGGTCTAACTGATGATAGGCCTGAGATAAATCCAATTTTGTGGAGAATTTTGCGCCATTCAATTCGAATCTTACATCATCGACTGTAGAGTAAAGTTTCCTAGACCATCAAATATTTTGCTGTGTTTCTGCAAGATATTGGCTATGCTGCGATCTTTTGTCATCACCTGATTGATATGCAAACTAATCAATCCCAACTCTTTGGCTGTTGAAAGAGACATTAAATTGCCGCTTTTATTTGAACCTTTCACTACCTACAATGTTGCTATGGTGGTGTGTTTCTTTGTTTCTATAGTTGCATCGAATTTTCCTGAGAATTGCACTGTCTTTGTATTTTGGTAGGCAAAGGTTTTTGTTTGTGTGGTCTGTAGCTTCACATTTCTCATTTTGGACAAAGTTTCTTGATCAAGGACATTAATTGTCGCTCCTGTGTCCACAATAATTTTAAAAGAATGTCCACATACCGTGACATTTACTTGTGGGCTTTTTGTAAGCTCATGTTGGATTCCATAGAGATAATCCTCATGAGAACTTTGGCTAGAATTATCATGGTCGAGGGGATGCAAAGCTTGTTTACTTATTTTGCTGAGCTTGTTGGGCGATTTCCCTTGCTGCATCATTTGTTTTTTCTTGCCACATTTCAAACAGTCTTTTCCTTTAGCAGAGCATACTTTATCATGGAGAAAAGGTCTTCCACATTGATGGCATTGTAAAAACTTCTGTTTGAATGCCAATTTTAATTTATTTGTTTCTGCAAAGTGTGTCTCGCTCCTTTCTATTTCTTCGGCTTGGAAAATGCTTTGCTCATCTCTGCGTCCTTCTAGGAGCACGGTTTTTAGGTTGTAGTTTGGATCTCGCAACGCGTTTTTTCTGATTTAGGATCAAGTGCCACCAATTATTATCTGTTGTTTTGTTTCGAAATCACCATCTGCAAATTTACAGGTTTCAGCTAGGCTTCTTAGCCTTGTATGAAACTGGTCTAACGTCTCCTGAGGTCCTTTGGTTGCTTTTCTGAATCTGTAGACTTCGTACATGCGGTTTTTTGAGGCTCGAAATGTTCTCTTAATTTCTCTTTAGCCAATTCACAATCGTCTGCGTTTCCTGTATCTGGTATCTGTTTGAAAATTTCCCTGATCCTGGGCCCAGCTTGGTAAAGAAGGAGAGCCCTTTTCCTCTTAGGATTAGTAATTCCACTAGCAGTAATGAACACATCAAAATCTGCAGTCCAGTTCTTCCATTGTGTGGCGAGACTTGCACCCACTTCCACTTCTGGGTGGAAGACAGGTATTGGCTGTATTGAGACGCATTGCGCCATCTGTATGACTTGTGCTAGCACTGGGGCAGGCTGTTCCAATTGGTGCTCTTCGTTGTCACTCATTTATCCCTGTTATATCTTGTTTTAACTTTGTCACCATTTTTAATAACTTGTATAGAGCAGGGAGACATAAATACGAGATGTCTTCACTTCAACAGCAACATAACAAGTCACTATTTAAACAACAGCAACAACAATGTCAGCGGGATAATATGGTGACATGACTATTTACATTATTACAATATGTCAACACTGAAAATCCAGGACAGCAGTGATTGTAGAGGCGTAGCAAAGCACAGGTGACACTCGTCTTGCAACAACCACAGGTAACATTCGTCTTGCAAAACATAATCAACAAATTTTTTCAAAATAATTAATATATCAAATTAAAGCTGAAATTCTCTTGTTTCTTATGGTGTAATTTTATTCTGAGTTTGTTTGGTTTTGGAAGGCTGGTTGATCCACGAGGAAGGGGGAATAATTTGGAAAAAAGCGAATGCCACAGACGAATGTCGCCTGTGCTCCTTCCTTGTGGATCAACCATCCTTCCAAAACCAAACAGACTCAGAATAACATTACACCATAAGAAAAGGGAGAATTTCAGCTTTAATTTCATATATTAATTATTTTGAAAAAATTCGTTGATTATGTGTTGCAAGATGAATGTCACCTGTGCTGTATAGCAATGATCTCTAGTATTAGAAGGAGGGTTTGATAGTGGAGGTTTTGACACACAAATGGCCATTTATGACCGGCTATGACTCACTTTGTCCCAGGGTTCTATTTTCATAGTTTTCCTGTGACCACCAAATTTGTGTAGCAAATTTTGCAAAATAGTGGTTAATTCTCAAATATGCATAAGAAATTATGTATTGTAGACAAACATGAGATACAAGAATAGGACACCGAATTTAAGATACTGTTTACAATGCTTCTCTGCATTATCAACAAATATTCTCCAACTGATAGGCAAATGAAGGCAAAGTATTGTCATTGGTCAATGAAAATTAATGTTGGTGCCAGAAAGGGGAAAGGCTGATGAAATCATTAGTACAAGGACATGCGGCCTTATATTTTACAGGAAAGCACTAAAGCTATTTAGCACTTTTCATCCGAAGTGCTAAACTGGATCAATCTTTTTCAACAGATACCTATGCATGAAACATAATCAGCAGGGGTTTTACAGTATTCTCCTGATCTTGTGCCTTCCTTTTAAAGATTGATTTCCAGTCAGTGGAATTTTCCGAGCGGGCGGATTTTTAAACAATCAAAAGTCATTCAACCTTACACATTCAACCATTCCCCGGTACAAAGCACCTAACAAACAAAACATTGTCTTCAAATTGTGCAAACCCGGGGGAGAAATTTGAGAACATATTTCCACGTAGATATACATTTCAACTACCAAAACTTATGCTGTGCTTGGTACATAATAAGAGCTCCCTGGTGAAAATCTGCTTTATCTTGAATTGTGATGTGGCTGGGCGTATTGTGCATTAATCTGCAAACTTTGATCTGGCTCTGCTAACTAAAGCTGCCGGCGATTTTCCAGAACCAGTTGGTTGCGTTATAACAACGTCGCGTCCTTGCAGCAAACCCATAAGGGCTTCAGCCTGATATTCTCTACGCTGAGCTATGTCGAAGACGGCTTTCGCGATCTCTATGGCCTTCATCGAAAGATTACTGTTATTAATTGCTGTGGCCGCCATTTTAAAATGAAGAAATTGTGTAAAGTGAGGTAATTTGGCCCCCTGTGTTTACTAAAATCCTTTGTTTAGAGACTGCTTCCCATTGGCTCGCTCTGCTTGTCAAAGGAAGCCGCACAGACAAAAATTGGCTGCTGAACCTCATTAATATTCATGAGCTACCAAGTTGTACAAGTCTATTCCGTTTCCCTTCATTTTTCATTTCTCCTTTGCAGTGTCCCCGCCACGATTTGCACCCCCGCAACAGTTATAATGTTTTATTGAGCGCTGATAGACCACGGAATAGACTTGGGGCAAGTCTATAAAGGTTTCAATTGCATCTGCAGACAAATTCCCGGCACAGAAATTAAGTTGCCTCACAGGTGGCGGGGAAAAATGAATATTATTGCATGATAAAATGTACCTTTAGTGCTTCGTTTTCTTGTTGTTTCTCTTCCAGTCTATCTGTTGTCCGTTCGCTGTTAGGCCCATCTCGAGCCACCTCGAGAACTAGGTTCCAGTCTTCGACGAGAAAAGAGAGAAAAGAGATTCAAGGTTTGCAGCTTCTCGTAGGCCGTTTCAACCTCCATCGTTTTAATCGTGCCCCAGTTCAACTCGTCGGACAGTAACCGCTCGGCAGTTGGTCTCAAAATGTTTGCATGTCATTCCTCTGTGTAGTCATCGCTTTCAAATGAACAATATCTCTTTGTGTATTCGACACGAAACCAAAATGGGCCGCCTGGTACGATTCTCCTGATGATGGAAGAAAATAGCCGGTCCATTCCTGCGCAGCGCTTCTCCCTAGACAATGGTTTCTCCTCTGCTGCGGTGCCCGGACCATTGTCTAGGGAGAAACGCTGCGCAGGAATGGACCGGCTATTTTCTTCCATCATCAGGAGAATCGTACCGGGCGGCCCATTTTGGTTTTGTGTCGAATACACGAAGAGATATTGTTCATTTGAAAGCGATGACTACACAGAGGAATGACATGCGAACATTTTGAGACCAACTGCCGAGCGGTTACTGGCCGACGAGTTGAACTGGGGCACGATTAAAACGATGGAGGCTGAAACGGCCTACGGGAAGCTGCAAACCTTGAATCTCTTTCCTCTTTCTCTCTTTTCTCGTCGGAGTCTGGAACCTAGTTCTCGAGGTGGCTCGAGATGGGCCTAACAGCGAACGGACAACAGATGGACTGGAAGAGAAACAACAAGAAAAATGAAGCACTAAAGGTACATTTTATCATGCAATAATATTCATTTTTCCCCGCCACCTGTGGTTGCCCTTCCTCCAATAAAACCATGCTTGCTATTTCTGGGTCACAGAGATCGTAACCAACACCTTGCAGATCAACAACCATCAACTGCTTTTTGTAATTACATGGGGAAATGCATGAAACATTCTGCCTTTTCAATGAATTCTTTGTGCTCATCAGACTTCATTTCAGCCATTACTCCAGTGTTATTTGAATACTTCTCAAATTCACCAGGAATGAACTCTTCCACAGTAACTGGGGTACCCCATTCATCATTGAAAAATATACTTTCTTGTAATTGAAACATGTACCAAAGGTGTAAGGAACTTTTCTGGGAAATTTTTGACAATTGTTTCCAGCAACTGAGTGCATTTGTACCTGCTTTCTTGTTTGTTGTGCATTTGTCAAATTGACTGCCTTTTCCAACTGACCAAGTCTCTCTTCTTTTTATTCTTTGATAAACCATTTTTTGGGAAACCTAGATGTTTTGATGTAGCAAGATATGCCTTTCGGAATCCTCCTTCTGAAAAATGTGTACACAATTCCACAGTGTTTACAGTTTCCCATACGTTGTCATAAACATTGTAAGATTCAAGCATCATTGTAATTGTAGAAATGCCTCAATTAGTTTACGGGCTTGCAGCAGATCTGCAATTGAAGCAGACTTTGGGAATGCCATATGGGGGTAACTTTCGAAAAGTGGTGTCAGAAAACCTAGTGTTTTGTAGATGTCTTTCTCTCAAACTACACAGACCTACATTCGACTCATTCCCTTCCATGTTTTTCTTCGCTCTTCCTGTTTGAGGTTGCGTGCCTTTGCTGTTCTTGGCCCTCTCTGTAGGGTCCAAGAAACATATAAAATATACCTCTTTTCCCACAATTTGTTCTGTTAGGTAGCAAGATGGCCCCGGTTACACAGAACAACATCGCAGGAACCTTTGGGCATTTCATAGAATTTATCACATGCCAGTTTGATGTTGTTGATAGGAAGTTCTCCAAAATCTGAAAAGTCCACAAAATCACGTGTGTCAAGTGGCTTGAACTTGAAAATTGAATACATATAAACATTAATTTTTGTTATATTCCAATAAAATGTTACAATGACATATTACTAATTACACTACTTACAATATTACTGTAATATACTACTAAAACGATACCACAGGGAGCAAAAGGCTGTGTCTACCCTGCAGCCATTACATAGAGCTAAAACTACTAATGTTTACAATAGAAGAAACTACTACAAACAAAAACAAGCATAATGCAAAGAAAAGAAAAACAATTACTTAAAGGGGACGTGGTGGCTGTGTGGCTGGTAACGGAGTTTGATATTTTCTAATCTAGTCTACCAGTTTTGTGGATAAAGCTTAAAGTTAAAAGAAGTATACCTTTATTAAGGTCATTGGGAAGGTCTTTATCACCATAAAATAAAATCTGCATCAAAATCTTGTTTGAATTTTTGATAAATCCATATGGTCGTAATAAAGCCAAAAATCCAGCGAGAAGATCTCTTGGTGGTACTTCAACGGAAGGGCAGAGCAACAAAAAGTGTTCAGTATCCTCAATGTCATCGTCCGCAGGGCACATTGGGTTGATGGCACGATGGTCTCATTTTCAAACTTCGAAGGAAAGGAATCGATGGCAAACTACTCAAATTGATTGTTGGCTTTCTAAGCGATCGGCAGCAAAGAACAGTCCTTAACGGTTAATGTTCTAGTTGGCAAACTATTACAGCTGGCGTGCCACAAGGATCGATATTAGGTCCCCTCTTTTTTCTTATATACATCAATGGCTTGCCAGACGGCTTGGCCTCACAGGTTCAAATGTTTGCAGATGATACATCCCTTCTCTCTGTTGTTTCTAAACCCCCTTCACCGCCTGGTCTAGAAGATGCAACACATATTTTTTAACATACAGTGTATTTCTGCAATTGGGGAAGGCATATTTCCGGGCAAATTTTTGAGTAAGGCTTTTTGATTGAGTGTGTCTCTGCCTCAACAATTTTTTTAAAATATAGTGCTCGTGCCTTTCCCAAGTTTTGAGAATATACAACACACTGTTCTTCTGGATATTGATGAATTCCAGTGATTGCATGAAGTGGTATATTTTTCAAAGTCTTACAATATTCCTCATAAATTTTTAAGCCAAAAATAGTGAAAGCAGTTCTTAGACTAAGTTGACAACTAGAATACCATTGAAAAACCAACTGACCAAATATCTTATGCCTCAAAGAATTACATTTCCAATGCACTTGTCATGGGAGCACTCCAGACTGCAACTTAGAAGCAGTCACTTGAAGTTTTATGTTGCAAGGGGCAAACTTTATTTGTATCAAATACAAACCTGGAGAAGTTCAAAGTGTACAATCTTTGAGCTGGAAGAACAGAACATCGAGTAAATGCCATATTTAGCATTATGGCCCATCGAATCAAATCTTCCATCTCCACTCCAGATAAGGTTCTTTGTCGGTCTGAGGGTCTGCTGCTAAGTATCCCTGTATCTTTCCCAGTGATGGAGGATGGAAGGAAAACTAAAGTTTTTTTTGGTGTCGAAAAAAGGTTCTTGCTTTGTAGCAACAGAGCCCCATGTGCTTGAACAGTAGTAATACTTTACTGATGGATGCTCCAGCAGCAAGTGTGGCAAAGCTCAGTAAAATATTGCCAGCAGGGTACTGGCCTAGAACAAGTGGCTGGCTGCTCCAAGTGAATAAGCCATCGCAATGACTGCAATGTTGTGTGACTTTGACCAAAGTTCCTGTCTGTGACATTTCAAGGGATGGGTTCTCTTTCTTGCAAGTGAAAAAAAATAGAGAAAACAGTGCAAGTAGCATCGATTGAAATACAATGAACTTTGGCTCATCTTGCGGGGCAGCCATCTTGTCAATGCGGGTGAAAAATTTTATATAAGAAATTAAATGGCTGTTTCTGTTAAAAAAGTCTAAATTTAGATCAAGACACACATCGTGCTGATCGTTTTACCCAAGAAAATTACATTGAAATCCAAAAGTTTTTGTCCAAATGACCTTTGAAAGTGACCAAAATTTGTTTTGGCTAAATTTCCTGCAGACAATACTTCCATTTGAAACATTTGGTACTGATCCATGGTAATAAAGGTCAATTCCATAACCAATTTCCAGTGAAAATTCCTATCAATAAGCTGCAAAAGAGGACATTGTTTCCGATTTTTCAGAAAGTGTCCAAAACTTGCTCAAAGTTATTTTTTCACTCGAACTTTCCTGCCTGAAAACTACCAAAGGTAGCCAAATATATTTCTCACAATATGAGATAGTGATACTGTTTATATGCTAGGAACTTACTTGATCATGTTCCTTTTTTGTGAATTTGTGCTTGGTTCAACTTACTCTGGTGATTCTTCAATATTGCTGAGGCTCTCATCATAAAAAGAAACCTCTTCACCATCACTGTCTGATGATTCCAAACCAACACCTTCCTCCCAAGCATCATACAGAACGTCATTATCATCACTGCTAAATGACTCATCATATGCTTCACCAAGGACACTTTTGTCGTCAGTAATATCTTCATTGATGATACCTTGGATATCCTGGGCATTTGACAGCTGCAAAAGAAATTGAAGATAATGTGCTTAAAGAGACACAATCGCAAATTTTTTGTGTTCGGAAATCTCAACGAGATTCTTCATGCATAAAGTAGAGGCTTCGTACATTCCGAAAATGTATTTACTATTTTCGTACGACTTCTAGAAATATGGGAAAACAGTAACAGGAAAGGAAATAATGAAGTTTTGTACCCACACTTTTTTACGGCACGTGCGCCAATACAATAGAAAGACAATAGAATAATTCTTGGGTCCCGAGTTTCTAAATTTTTGGCGATTGTGTTTAAATACATTTTTGGAATGACCCGGGAGACAAATACACTCTAAATGACAGAAAGAACAAAGTTACTAAGAATGTTACACTTTTGCTTGTAATTTTCAAGTTCAAACACCCCTCGCATCCATCTGTGAACACTTCAACCTAAATATCACTCAGTGGTAGCAAAATTGTCAGGCCTAACAGCCCAAACTGGAGATGTATTTTGTTACGTAAAAATTGAAAATCCACTGAAACCCCCGATAATGTGTGAATTGTGTCAATTCAGGTTGGAAAAGAAATTTCAATATCAAAGAAACTAGAAAGAAATGATATATGAATAAGTTGACTGAGTGTTGAGCTATAGAGCAAAGTCACAAGTGAACAGACATACACAGAAACATATGCATGCGTGATCGACTGCTGGTCAAATAGCTTTTTTAAATTGGTGACCGGCTGCTGGTCAAATAGTCACTTAGAAAGTAAAAGTGCTTCGAGTGTGAATTTGTGTCTGGAAAATTCTGTTCTTAAGCAAAAATTATTATTTTCATATCATAGACATGACATCTATTTAGGATCATAACTACGCTAAAACTTTTAAGCTGAGCTGCTCATGCATTATTTTGAATTTATCCAGATACTTATTAAGAAACTAGGAATTTGACCCATACTGAAAGTGTCTTTAAATTTTTATTTTTCAAATACTCAGAGTTTCTTTAACATACAGTTAGTTTCTTAGGAGTTTCCTCAAATTCTTGATGTTTGCATCCTACCCTTGTGAACATTTCACAACAAAGTTGTATGAAGCCATGTGCCACTGTCTAGGAATTACTCAAGTACCTTCCAGGCAATACAATACCAAAAGCAAGTGAAGTTAGAGTGAAAATATGCTGTAGATTTCCTTGACTAAATGAGAAAGTTTCTTCATATTTTTGTCCCAGTACTGATTAACTTCCTTAATTTTTTTAGTTGAATACTTGGTATTCAATCCATGTGGTAGATCAATTTCATTCACAAAATATGGAACCAATTCAGTGAACAGTTATGACGCAGAGAAGCAAAAAGACCCATTCAGTTCTAAGGAGAGTTGGATCCATACCTCTCCATAGGACTCTTTTGCTTATCCCTCACTTGGTAGTGATTGTAGACTTGGTCATGAAATATTTCTTATGTACAAAATTGGTTTGTGAGATTTTGTTTGAACTGAAAGACGTCTATTTCTATATCTCGCTTTTTTTTGTAGGAAGATATGAATGTCAGGGCCGATAACAATTGCAGGTAAGAATATAATGATACATTTTTGTGTAAATTATGAAGTCAAAGGGGACTAACATATGGAAAGATTGATTGAAAATTACTTGTGCCAATAAATTTGCCTTCCCCAAACATAGAAATCTATTTTTAAAAGATGGCACTTTTAGGATTTCATTGATGCTTTTTTGGTAAGGAGATATTCTTTCATGAATGTACAGTATGTTTCATTTAGAAATAAAGGCACCAATGATTTTAATCATGTTATCAGATATGGTGACTTGAAAAAAAAAAATTTATTAGGGCTCCAAATAATTGATGTTATCCATTTTTCAAATTATTTCTGAAGAAGTGTTTGAANCCATACTTGACCGGACGGGATGTGCCGCTCAACAGGGTGTCCTTTTCCGATAAAAATTATGGGACAGGGTATTAAAATTGATAAGAAAATTATGGGACAGGGTATCATATAAAAGGAAAAATTATGGGACAGGGTGTCATAACCAAAAAAAATTCTTTTTATTTCTCTTGGAACGATTGATCATGTATACTTTTGGCAATTTTTTTATGGGACAGGGTATACTTTTGGGGATTTTTTTATGGGACAGGGTTAGGGGGTGAAGGGGTTTTCCACACTATAATGATACATTTTTGTGTAAATTATGAAGTCAAAGGGGACTAACATATGGAAAGATTGATTGAAAATTACTTGTGCCAATAAATTTGCCTTCCCCAAACATAGAAATCTATTTTTAAAAGATGGCACTTTTAGGATTTCATTGATGCTTTTTTGGTAAGGAGATATTCTTTCATGAATGTACAGTATGTTTCATTTAGAAATAAAGGCACCAATGATTTTAATCATGTTATCAGATATGGTGACTTGAAAAAAAAAAATTTATTAGGGCTCCAAATAATTGATGTTATCCATTTTTCAAATTATTTCTGAAGAAGTGTTTGAACTAGCTTACATACTATATAATTACATTTGATAATTGAAAAGAAATTTTCACATTCTGAGTTGCATATGGTTCTTAATATATTTTCTGTAATCATCAATGGGGCTGATCTTAGGCAATAGTAAAAAACAAGTTACAAACACCACACAGAATAACTACAGACAATTGTTATTTAAGAAACATTCCAATACCTTCTACTGTAGTTAGATGCCAAAAAATGTTGAACTTAATGCAAACTCAGGATTCAAATAATTTCATTTTCAGATCTCATCAATTTACTGTTATGAGGTAAATGTTGTGAATGACTGTGAAATATTTTAGCTGCAAGTTGCAAAACTTTTTTACCGATAAAGCCCAGGTGCCATTTGTTTCTTAATTTTTTTTCAAACATTAGCCTGTAATTTCTTATATCAGGTGAGTGAAAAGAAACATTTGTGAGCCTCTCATTTGTAACTTTGTGTAACTAATTTTAAACTTATATCTCACTGAGTAGCTAGCATGCAACCTTACATATAAAGAATTAGTTGAAGTTGCTCAAAATTCATCAAAACAGCCATAAAAGCTTTGATCGAATGTGTGTGACAACATCAAAAATTTGTTGAAAACAGCAGAAAAGTCACACGAGTGCACAATTTTGGACTAGGTTGTTTATCTGAGAAAATATTGAGGCAACACAATATATAGAAATAATTTAGTTTTGATAGATGCTGGGCTGAACTTTTAGCAAATTTGGTCAAAGATTTTAGACTTTGTATTAAATTCAATTGAGAAATCTCGATAAGAGATTATTTAAATGCATCATTAAAAGATTGTCTCACATATATAAATTAGCTTTTAGAAATATACATTCCCATGTGGCTTGGTAGACTGACTTCTCATAAGTGGTTCAAGTATAGGGCTGGTGCGTAGAACCATTTTTGATAGCTGCAGCCAGTGGTGCTTATAAATGTTTATTTTATAAAAAGCGTTATAAATTTCTTCTCACAGACATGATGAGTCATTTCGCCCTTTCTGCATCAAATGTGGAGTGGAGGCAAGCATCAGTGACCTTGCCAGCCTTAGAGAATCGTATGCAGAAATTGACAAGCAACTTGCTGAAGTTGAAAAAGAAAGGGTTGCAATACAGGGAGATGGTCATTGTCTCCCAAGAGCCATTTTCAGAGGTGCAAAGTTAAAAGACTTAGTGGCAGGGCATATTAATTACAAGTCTCTGTTTAGGTCGGCAATAGACAGACNTTCCTCTCAAAATTCATCAAAACAGCCATAAAAGCTTTGATCGAATGTGTGTGACAACATCAAAAATTTGTTGAAAACAGCAGAAAAGTCACATGAGTGCACAATTTTGGACTAGGTTGTTTATCTGAGAAAATATTGAGGCAACACAATATATAGAAATAATTTAGTTTTGATAGATGCTGGGCTGAACTTTTAGCAAATTTGGTCAAAGATTTTAGACTTTGTATTAAATTCAATTGAGAAATCTCGATAAGAGATTATTTAAATGCATCATTAAAAGATTGTCTCACATATATAAATTAGCTTTTAGAAATATACATTCCCATGTGGCTTGGTAGACTGACTTCTCATAAGTGGTTCAAGTATAGGGCTGGTGCGTAGAACCATTTTTGATAGCTGCAGCCAGTGGTGCTTATAAATGTTTATTTTATAAAAAGCGTTATAAATTTCTTCTCACAGACATGATGAGTCATTTCGCCCTTTCTGCATCAAATGTGGAGTGGAGGCAAGCATCAGTGACCTTGCCAGCCTTAGAGAATCGTATGCAGAAATTGACAAGCAACTTGCTGAAGTTGAAAAAGAAAGGGTTGCAATACAGGGAGATGGTCATTGTCTCCCAAGAGCCATTTTCAGAGGTGCAAAGTTAAAAGACTTAGTGGCAGGGCATATTAATTACAAGTCTCTGTTTAGGTCGGCAATAGACAGACTCAGACACAAGATCAATGATTATAAAGGGTTTTTAGAAGAGGATACAGCCACTGCACTCAGTCAACTCGAAGACTATTTTGCTTCAAAGCAATATAGCCTGTCCTCAAACATACTTGATGCATGTATCCATTCACTTGCAAACCAGACTGCATGCCAGATAGTAATTTACTACCTTTCCTCAGGCAAAGAGCTTCACAGTCATACAATCGAGCCCAACGAGAATTATCCTGTTAGTACAATAGAATTAGTTTTCATAAGAGGGCACTATGACTTAGTGGTTCAAAAGAGTGCTTCAGCAGTGAAACATAGTCAATTAGCTGGAGCTGGGTCTGAAGCTGTAGCTGAATGTATTGTTTTATCTGATTCTCCCTGCAAATTAGGCCAAGTTACCTATATGAAGCAGGAAGTTAAAACCGAGTTCCTTTGTAAGACAGAATTGTTTCAAGACGAAACTTGTCCTCCTATCTACTATGGAAACAAAATCATAGAATTGTCTGATGATGAAGGTTCAAGTACTCACACAGATAATGGTCTTAGTGAGCACAAAGATGCAAGTCCTGATGAGCACACAGAGTCAGGGGAAGAACAAACAGAGGAAGTTCGCCTACGATATTTCGGCAAGCGAAAATATGTAGACTCTAGGGCTTTTAAAAATGTGAAGAGACAGAGAGTTGAGTGTGTTCCACATGATGTTGATGGTCTGCGTGTTTATGAAGTCCCATTTAAAGAGGTGTCAAATCTAAGGCCATTTAAAGGAGCAAGACCATGGGGCAAGGCACAAAGTAGCAGAATCTCAGGTTTCGACAAAGGACCACGTCTGTTGTTTAATTGCCGAGGAAGCTTTATTTGTCCTAATCTTAAGTGCCCAAACCTAGCTGAATTTGGCATAAACAGAGCTGATTTCATGCTCAAAGATGAAGTCGAAGTTTGTAAGCTTTGTGGAGCAAGTGCCCAATTTCTTCCTTGTGATGGTCGACTCGTCATCGAAAAAGATTTAGATCAACAGATTGCCACAGTTTACCATCATGGTGACCATTCATGTGTTGCTATTGTTAAAGGTCGTCCAAACGATGAGTCCTTAAAGAAAAAATTCGAAGATAATCCCCGCATATCTCGAGAAACTCTTATTAGGCAAAGTGTTCAATCTGCCTTGGAAAAAAATGGTTACAAATCTGCAGTGCATGTTGCCAAGCAATTCACGGATACTACATTCGTAGATAATGCGAAAAAGCAGCTAAAATCGAAAAGCCGCCCAGAAGGCAGCCACAGCTTCGCAGCAGTTCAAATGGTGTATGATGCTTACAAGAATGAGGATAAATTTCTTGTTTATGATTACGACGATGGAGCAAATGGAGCAGTACCTTTCATTATGAAGTCAAGTAGACTGAAAGTAGAGCTTATGATTAAACTGGATAAAGATGGTTTACATCCCCTGTCAGGGGAGACAGTTCACCTTGATGTCTTGCATTCCAGATGCAAAGGATGGAAAACATACACCCTCTCATATTACGACAAAAATATTCGTGAAATGGTACGGTTAGCAATCATGGAAACCTCAAAAGAAGATTGGAAAGGATGCGAGTGTTTTTTCAAGAACATCAATCGTATGATCAGAGAGTACTTAGAGGAGCAGGGAGAAGATTCTTCAAATGCAGTGTTTAATCCGTATCATCTTAAAGATGACGAACATGGCGGTAATAAGATTGGGATGAAGAGGGTATTTGGTGAAGACTTTGTCCGAGATCGTACGTCTTCTTGTCAGTACCATTTGGATAAGAGCATACAAAATCATAAGAAATATGTCAATAAAGAAGATCAACTTGAGTACAAAGATCTTTGGTATGAGATGCTTCATGCTGTCACAAAACAGGCACATAATTTGGCATACAGAGGTTTAAGTCTTCTCATCGAAAGACAGCATGATGCTAACAAAAAGCCGCTTTCAGATGCTCTCAGGTTCTGGCATGATTGTCGATTTCGATGGGCTACTTCATTTCGTTCTTCGCTTCAGGGAATCCCACTGTCTAGCTTAGCTGAGCCCGCACAGGCATCTATGAAAGCTGGTTGCCAAAGAAATATTTCTTTGGTTGACAGTGTCTTTGCGGATATTGTTGATGCTGCTCGTCTGGAAGGAAAGTGGCACAACAGAAAAGATGGAGAACGAAGTCAGGGATCTGGACCCTCTGCAATTGAGTTGGACAAAAGAGAGGAATTTCGTCAAATGCAAAGAAGTGCACAGTTTTTGGATGAGACGTCAAATATAGATTTTTCAGTTTCGCCAGGAGATGATGATATTTTAAATTTGGGTCCTCTGCTGGACCCATCCCGATCTCATCGTCCTGATAAGCCCACCAAAGCAAGAAAGCAGTCAACGTCACCATCCACATCAGCAACACCTCGCCCAAAAGTAAGCAAAGCTAGGCCAAGATCAATAGAATGTACGAGTTTTCAAAAACTTTTGAAAAAGACAATCAAAGAGAGTAGAAACATGAAAGTAGTATCCTACTCAAAGTCATCAACGAGTGTAGACATGGAGTTACAGCACTCTAAAACCAGGTTCAAGGTTCAATTTGCAAAAGAATTCACATGCGATTGCTCTGCTCAACAAAGGTCACGTAAAGTAAGCTGCATGCATATCATCTGGTGTCTGTTGAAGGTATTCAAACTGGAACAAAACGATAGGCTTCTTGCCCAGCTGACGATAGGGACAGAGATACTGAGCGATTTGCTTGAAAGGGTAACATACTTGTTTTGTTTTACATCCGCCCCTAACCCTAGATACAGCTGACATCCACTGTCTCAAACTCTGATTGAAATAAAAATTTGTTCAATTTAGTGAATGTTTGAGGTAGCGAGCAGTCGAGGTAGCGGATGTCAGTTGTATTTCTATTAAAACACTATGGTGAATTTAATTTTTGGAATGTATTTTACCCCGTACTTTAAGACTTTCCTTCGAGGCTTGACCACAAAAAGTGTGCAGGATTAAACTTTTCATCTGCAGTAATTATTCAGGACCAAATCCCTTTCACAGTTCAAAATTTTATTGTCATAAAATCAGCATCAAAACACTGGGATTGTGGAAACTTGCATCGAAAGTCTGTCTCACAGCAGATATTAGGCGAAAAGATCCGCGAATAGAAACACTAAGAGTGATGTGCATGCGTAATTTTGCGTTATCGCGAGACAGACTTTATGCACAATTTTAGGAGATAAATCTAAATCTAGGGTCAGAGATTTCGCATGAAGGATATGAAGGAATTTCTAAAAATTTCCAAAAGGTGGCTGGTAATTGAAGTGGTGTATTTTGCAAAATAAATATTTTTTTTTAGGTTGGTGAAACAGTCAGCCAAGACCTACTTGCATTCAGTCACAGCGAGAGAATTTNTGTTGTCGTAACGGCTTGCATAAATGCTTTACATTGTTGAGGTGCATCAATGATTGCCTTAATTACCTTACGTGGGCACCAGCAAAGAAAGAAATGGCACTTTGCCCAGTTGACGCATACATCTCACCATAGTCACTATGATCTCACAGACCAGTTTGTGTAAGAATGCTCGCAGTAGTTGCCGCTAGGCCACCAACCGCAAATATGGTGACCTGCTGATTACATGACCTGGTGACCTGGTGACCTGCCGATTACATGACCTGGTGACCTGTGGATTACAGTAGCCGCATAAAATCAGCATCAAAACACTGGGATTGTGGAAACTTGCATCGAAAGTCTGTCTCACAGCAGATATTAGGCGAAAAGATCCGCGAATAGAAACACTAAGAGTGATGTGCATGCGTAATTTTGCGTTATCGCGAGACAGACTTTATGCACAATTTTAGGAGATAAATCTAAATCTAGGGTCAGAGATTTCGCATGAAGGATATGAAGGAATTTCTAAAAATTTCCAAAAGGTGGCTGGTAATTGAAGTGGTGTATTTTGCAAAATAAATATTTTTTTTTAGGTTGGTGAAACAGTCAGCCAAGACCTACTTGCATTCAGTCACAGCGAGAGAATTTACCACCCAATGCTTAATAGTCATCCAAAATTTAACGAACAGCAAAGGTGGTATCTGGCACGAAAAATGCGAGGACAAAGTGCACGCTGTTCTGGTTGCCTAAAAAAAGGAAAAATTCAAATCGGTGACTTGCATCTCTATGTCAATGGTCTGCTGTATCTTGAGAAAGAAGACATGGTTAAAGTCGTCAAGGAGATGAGATTTTGCATTAATAAAAAGTGTGTAACCGAAATTCATAGTCAATTCAACAACATCAGGCCGCTTGAAAACTTCCTGGTAAAGAAAGACCCATTTCTTGGTCGGCTTTCTGAAGAGGAAAGAGCCAATATCCAAATTGAAGGTTTCACCATCCACGGTATGCCTAAAGTGGCCTTTACATGATTTTTTTTATTTATTTTAAACATATTTATACAGGGTAACAATACAGAAGTTCTGATTTACAATAGACCTTTTTACTTGCCAGAAAAGAGGCTTGGATCGAGCGTCCAAATCTGGTAAATTTTGTGAAGTAAAACAAAACCATGACCCCCGTTCTCAGTAGAAACACTGCTAGCTGTGGCATGAAGTTCCTTCGGATCGCAGAACACTTTTCAAAGACTTAATTAACGATAACTTTACTCAAAATGAGTTATGAACGGTTCAGTTTGTACAGAGGCAATTTTGTTCGCCATTTGGCCTTGTTTCTCATTGTTTTCGTTCACTGTTATCTGATTTTGGCCTGTAACTGATGCTGAACAAAAGTGCGAGCATGCAATGGTTTCATTTTGCGAGTTTGCGAATCGAAGTTCGCAGTTTTCAACCGTTGTTTTTCAAACAGAAAGAAACGTTGTTTCGATATTATAAATGATAAAATTACAAAACGTAGAGGAGGAAACACATACAAATCCATATACCTATCGATGAATTCGGGTAAAACATGTCAGACGAAGGCCTCAAAGTACTTTAACGATAGAAGAGATTTGCTGAAAGATCACTGTGTTTTGATTAAATATGTAATGGGTCTAGACAGTAGCATAACAAAATCAGCTAATGAACGAAAACAACGAGAAACAAGGCCAAAAGGCGAACAAAACTTGCCTCTGTATAAACTGAACCGTTCTTAACTCATTTTGAGTAAATTTATCGTTGGTTTTACTCTCTGAAAAGTGTTCCGAGATCTGAAGCAACTTCTTGCCACAGCTAGCAGTGTTTCTACAGAGAACGGGGGTCCTGCTTTTGTTTTCTTCCTCAAAATTTACCAGATTTGGACGCTCGATCCAAGCCTCTTTTCTCCTCTTTTCTGGCCCTGTTGAAAGGAAATTTAAATAATGGCTATAATATTTACAATTTTCAAAGGAAACGAAATAATACGCATCTAAATTCAAAGAAAAACAAAAAAGAAATAAGAGCGGCACGAGCGGTATCAATTATTTTGTAAGTCTTTTGAAAATACCACTTGAGGGCGCCATTTTAGCATCGGAGCTCAGCTGGTTCCAGAGTCTGGCCCCACGATACGAGAAGGACTTTTGCCCATTCTTAGTTCTCATCATTGGGACACGAAGATCAGACTCAGTATTTCTTAAGTTCATGTGACTATTTTCCGAACACTTTGTGAAAATTTCAGAAAAATATTCAGGTGCAAGACCATTAAAAGACCATTGTCGATGCTTCAGCTTCAAGGAAGGCGTTTGGTGGTTTTAAATACATTNACTTTTGAATTTTGAAAATGAAAAGTCTTTTGAAAATACCACTTGAGGGCGCCATTTTAGCATCGGAGCTCAGCTGGTTCCAGAGTCTGGCCCCACGATACGAGAAGGACTTTTGCCCATTCTTAGTTCTCATCATTGGGACACGAAGATCAGACTCAGTATTTCTTAAGTTCATGTGACTATTTTCCGAACACTTTGTGAAAATTTCAGACAAATATTCAGGTGCAAGACCATTAAAAGACCATTGTCGATGTTTCAGCTTCGAGGAAGGCGTTTGGTGGTTTTAAATACATTCATATTCTCGGACAACATTACATGACTGATTTGAACTTTGCATTGATATTTTCATGCATCCGTTTGTTTTTTGTTTCATTATCGATATGGATTAGGTCTTGATTAATAAAATCAAACTGTCACTTTAGTGTGGAGTGCTGCACACGTTCAGTCCTACCTATTTGCGCAAGGGAGTACTTATTTATATAAAGAAAAAAGTACAGGACATTAATTGCTTTCATTTTAATATTCAAAACAATGACTTAAATAGAGTTTCACTCCTTTTAGGAAGTATTAACAATAAGTTATCTCGGTTGGTCCACAATCTCGAGTCGAAACTTTCCACAAAAAATTTCAGTTTTCCTTGACGATGCCTCGTGTTTTCAGTACTCTGAAAAGCCTGAAATATTGACCTGCTCCTTTCATGTATTTCAACGTTTGATAGTTTAGCCTTTCAGATAAAATCGCTTCTTAAAATGTCCACAAATTTCCGGTTACCTTACAGCCGCATTTGTTATTGTTGATGATTTGCATTCAGCTGCAAAATGTGGCTGTTTACATTTGTTTCTTGAGCCTAGCATTTGAAACTGATCTACGTTGACACATTTATTTATTAGATATGTCATCCGTAAAAAGCGTATGGAAGGGGGGCTTTGGAGGGGGGGCTACCAGAACTCGCAAACCCGGACCTGAAACAGCACTTTTGAACAAAAATATTTACTTTTTGCGAGAAATCTTCGACTCTTTCTAACATTTTCGTTTTCAGTGACATTTTTTACATATTTTTTAGCATGCGACAGCCGGCTCTTCGAATACACAGAACGTGTGACATCAAAAACCTAGAAAACCTACGGGTTTTGAATAAAATACCCGAAGTCAACGCACAAAAATAGGCCAAACTCGCGACTGGTGGAACATCTCAAAACTCAGAATCCAGCACGTTTCAAACATAAAACCCGAAACACTCGCGAAAACCAAGCGAAAACCGCAACGCGTGAAACCCCAAAGCCCACCTCCTGCATCTTATTGTTCATAGGGTAAATTTTAGGCGTGCATGTTTTTAACTGTTTATTCTTTAGGAGAGACTTGCAACGATATTAGTGTTTATGTTACGTTTTTTATAAATAGTCTTGTCTCAAAATAGCTGTTAGGTGAGATTTGCAATAACGCAAAATCACTCATCAAAGCTCTATGATTATTTTCATTCGCGGACATTTTCGCTAGACATCTACTGTGAGACATACTTTAACTACAGTTATCAAGTGTTCCGCAGAGCAGAGCAGCACAACTCTAATTGATAAATTATTGGGACAGCAAGTGCTCCTCTTTAGCTTCGGGCCCTCCCGGTTCCGGGTTGCATTACTATTCTCTTATGTTAATGTGTTATGTTATTGTATTGTTCTGTTTATCTTATTCGTTGATCTGAAAGCTGGTTATCTTTGTGTCTCACCTCTTTCTTCAGGCTTTGACAGGTATGCCATTTCATTATGCTATTGCACTCATTTTTATAAGAAACTTAGTTCTGATCTTTGTAGTAGGGTTTCCTAACGTCGGACCCAATTCTTAATTCTGAATTTCACAGTTTATCATAATTCATTGTGAACAGATTCTTGAACCAGAATTTACGAGAAACAACGAAATCATCAACAAAGATTATACTTTTTAGTATTATTTGGGTTGGTAAAACACATTCTGTTTAAAAACACTTTGCATCTCATAGTCAAAATTGAAAAAGTTTCTTAACTTTGATTTGACCTATGATCGTTTCAGGTGGAGTTTCTNATTTGATTGGTTTCAATACATACTTGACAGAGCTATAACCGTCTCTTGAGAATATTGTCGACTAGCTTTTCCAAGTGGGCTCTACTCCATGGTCTACGTAATGCATGGACGGTAGAACATTTCAATGTTACTTTTAACGAAAGATGCGTTAGAAATCGACATTAGTAGAGATGCAGCCAGAAACCTGTATAAAGACACAATTTGTAGAATATCTGAAATGGAATCTTTCAAGTTCCCACTTCGTCAGGTGCCTCACAATCCTTGCCATGCAACCTACTCCTCTCTTATCATTGATGCAGTTTTCTTGAACCACTTTCAACTTCATGCTTGTAGTGTTCTGTTACCCTCATACCGCTTGTACAATCCATTCAATTCATATGTTACAAAGTTTATGCCTCCTCCCTGAACAAGATTACCAACCAGAGAAAGCTTTGCCACAAAAATGGAGAGAGAAAGCTTCAACTTTCTGCAGTCTACCTACTTTCTGCATTCGCCATTTTCAAATTCTCATACTAGCTTTATTAACAGGTTTAAGCAAAGCTTTGCAAGCAACAACAGCCAGTCATAACTAGCCCATTAGGACATAATTTCCAAACGACTGATTGGCTGGTAGTACGCGTATTTTCAACTGACTTGATTACCGTAGAAGCTCTATTTAACCCCTTTCTCTATTAAGCCCCCTCTCTAATAACCCCCGCCCATCTTAGCCTAAATTTTAATTAAGCCCGCTCTCTATTAATTCCCCCTTCAGTATCCATTGCAAGAGGTTACCAAAAGTTCTCCATTTATTTAGCTAAAACAATTTCAATGTTAATTTTGATACGGTTTTGGATTAAAATTGCGTTGAATTTGTGTATTTGGCTCGTAAAATTGTATGTTGATTCCGCACAATATTATGTGAAAAATCTGAAAAGCTATGATTTATAGCATTGTTATTTGACTTTATGAATAAGCCCCTTCTCTAATAAACCCTCTCTGTTTTAAGCCTCCCCTTGAGTCTCCAAAATTAAATAAACCCCCAGGGGCTTAATAGAGCTTTTACGGTAGCTGGCTCGAAAGCAGCGTTAATCAATGTGGAGATTTTGCACCTTGTTACTGGGACTCAAGCTCTACGAACGGTGGCGAATTTTTGCGAGAGGGATTTTACTCCTGCTGGAATCTAGACCATTATTTGTACTGTCCATGTGCTTGATATAAGCCAGTGTACACCAAAAAAGCCATCTATAAATATAGTTAAGGAGTAGGCTCCTGCTATTTGCGTTACACTTGCATACTTTGTAGGTGTGAGCCAACTCCTGGAAACCAAAGTGAAATTCTTCAGCATTTAGAGATTAGCTTAATCAAAATAGGTGACAGCATCCTATCATATTAAAATGAATTCCAATTTCCGTTTTCTGCAAATATTAGTTTTGGATACCATCCACATGTTATTGAAATGCCATTGAAGAAAAGGCAGGACCAGTGTCTTATGCATGAATCCACACAATAGGGATCTGTGAAAATTTGTGTTTGTTCTCAAATGAATTTCTCAGAGATGGTCTCCTCCGCAGCGACATAGAGTAGTCGTAATTTGTGAAAGGGATGAGATCTTCTAACTGTGCTTAGTGTACCTTTTTGGCTATCTTTTGTAATGCCTAAATTATCGATTTTACACGTGGATCCTTTTACCCTAAAAACTACCCAAGGAACATCGTCCATTGCAGAACTATCATTACCAAACCCCCTGTTTCAAATTTTACACGGTGATTCCCTTGGTGTCATTGAACTTTTTTGTAAATCCCACAGGAGAGTTAATTTAGTTTCTTTGCGTACTTTTTGTACATCTCACTCGATCTCATGCAGCTTATTCAAATTTCGATGCCGATTTCTTTCACTCCCTTGCGATTCCATTTCAATCTATTTTGATGATTAAAAATCTGAATCATTCCTGAATCACAAGACCGCACTCAATGATGGTAGCAAGCACTATTGCTGCAACTGCTTTCCGCTTTAACATGCTACTTTCGAAGTCAGCCATCTTTGTTAAGTTTTGCTTTACGCGCCTTTTTTGCCGTTTGTAAACATGTCGCTGCGCAGGCGGTGCAGGATAATGGAAATGTTGGAAGAAATGTTGGATAAAATGTTGGGTGCTTTTGACCACCCCCTCGTAAACATCAACAAACTTTCAAATTTGTTGGAAGTAAATGTTGAATGATATGACCACGCCCTTTAGTTTCCCTAAATTTCTATATTTCTCACGGCTTAAATTAACTATGATCTTGGGCAGACACATAAAAAAACCAGTCAAAATTCGCTTCAACTTTTATAAATATCGTAACTAATACCATACTAATACTGAAACCATACTAATTCTTGATCAGCACACTTAAACGCTTCTAATGATCCAGTATGGAATGAAGGCGATGTGCCGTGCACAAAGGCTTCTTCAGGTGCACAAGTTGGTGCACAGCCTTTGATTTTCGGTTCTTGTGCACACAAGATCTTCCTTTATTTATTAGAATTGCAAATGTTTATTTTTTCGTTTCAAGACAATACAAATCGCCCAAAAATTAGTTCCGGCCCTCAGACGCATAGTAGTAAACATGAAGATTGTTATGGAACCTTTAAGAAACTCGTAAGAAACTCTTGAGTTCTCAAAATCTGATAATTTTAAGAAACTTTCAGTACTGGTTCAAATTCTTGGTTTCTTATAGAAAAAGTATGTGTAACTTACATATATTTGTAAAGATAGATAGAATTTCCAATGATTTAAACGAAGGGGAAGGGTGATGATGATTAAATTTTCTGATTCTTTTATCAACTTCATTCATATAGAAAGTATGAATCCTTGGAAAATTCTATTATAGAATATAGTTAGGCTTTCGTTTACGGAATTTTTGCGATGCATATGAGTTCAAATTACACGCTTTTTATAAGAAACTTTGTGCTGCACTTTTTGGAAGGGTTTCATGATTTTGTGTCCATTTCTTAGCAGAAACGTGTCTTGTTGAGTTCTATTATTTTTTTAAAATGAAACAACGCAGTCCCAGTATGTACCTTTGTTGCAAATCTTGACAAAATCATGATGAAATATGGAACCTTTCTTTGAAAATATCAAAAAAGTTTCGCAATTTCAAATAAACCTCTGATTACTTGCGTTAAAGCTTCTTTATTCCCTATAGCAGTTTGTTCTAAGAAGGTTGTTATGAAAAAATGAGTGTATTGCAAGTAGCCAACAAGCTGCAAGTAAACTAATACTAATTGAGTCGAAAAATGTTTCTGTTCTGTTATTAGTTACGATATTTATAAAAGTTGAAGCGAATTTTGACTGTTTTTTTTTTTATGTGTCTGCCCAAGATCATAGTTAATATAAGCCGTGAGAAATATAAAAAATTTAGGGAAACTAAAGAGCGTGGTCCTATTTATAGCCAAAGTAAAGGGTGTGGCCCCCAAAATTTTCTTGGGGTCTCCGCCCCCGCACCCCCATTAATGGCTCGCTTCGCTCGCCCCGTGCACAAAAACCATACATTCCATACTGGGTCATATAGAGCAACAAAGTAAAATGGTGTTAGTACTGAAGTATTAGAAGATATAACGATAGTGCAGGATGTAGTCAATAACAACAACAACAAACATGTGAGAAAATGTATATTATGTATATAAAAATATAAAAATGTATATAAAAAGGAATGTAATTTTGATTAAAAATGGATTGACTGCGTGATTGGGATTATAATTGGGATCACGCCTTCAGTTCAGTTCAACATCATTTTATACTTAATCAAAACCCTAAAAATCAAATCGGAGATTATAGAGACTGCTTTATGGAAGGAAGAGCTCTCTCAGTAGCTAAACTTGTTAACCCTATCTGACCCGCCCCAGCCCTAGTATATTTTTTGTTTCCGCTATGTTCGATTTATGTAGAAGGCTGCTGAGATTTAGTAAGTTTAACTTTGTATTATATAGCAATGAAATTGTAACAATTTTGACATTCTATATTTAGCACTGTATCCATAGTTACCAAGTTGTCATCTGGCATTCTGTGAAAATTAACTTTATATCTCTCTTATTCTTTTTTAATTGATCCAATTAAGCTCAAACCTTTGATTTACATATATTTTGATCTATATTTCCATTTCTGTATGAAAAGTTAAGTTTAATTAACTTTTAACATGTTTTCATTTTTATGACACTTTTATGTTTTCATTCAACATCATAATGATTATTATGCTCTAGCAACAACAACAACGGCGCTAATTGAATTACAATTTTACATAATCATTGTTTATATGATGAATAACATTTGTGCCAAGTTAGGTGGTCATATCAGATATAACAATTGAATAAAGAGGGGGCGGAATCGGCCCCCCCCCAAGGCATTGAATTTTTCAAAACACGCAGGTCAGATAGGGTTAAGGAGAGTGCATCCGCTATCATTTGGACAAATTTCAAACATTGGAGATTATCCAATATCTTATTTACTATAGGGAGGGTTGTGAAGTAATGTACTAAGGCAGGTGAATCATTTCACATCTTAAGCAATTAATTAGCTTTTAGCTTGTACAGCAAAATCTTGGAATTAAAAGAGGCCCTGCGATTTCCAATGGAATATCTTTTTCGGATTTGGCACTAGCAAATGGAAAGATTTTAAACCATACTGTACAGTTCACAATGTATTTATGTACCACATACATCACCTTTACAAGCTTACAAAGTTATGATGACCGTGATGATGATGACCATACAATATATATAATAGTTTCAAAAGAGTACAGAGGTCCATCTCATCAGATTACACGGTCAGTTTTCGATGAATTCCCCATTTTGCTCCTGTCTTCTTAAACTTAACCCTATCTGACCTGGGGGGCGGAATCGGCGGAATCATAATGATTATTATGCTCTAGCAACAACAACAACAACAACAGCGCTAATTGAATTACGATTTTAAATAATCATTGTTTATATGATGAATAACATTCGTGCCAAGTTAGGTGGTCATATCTGATATAACAACTGAAATCAGGCATTGAATGTTTCAAAACACCCAAGTCAGATAGGGTTAAGGGGGTTCAATAAGAGAATATAAGAAGAAATGTGGGCGGCCCAAATCAACATGGCTATCTCTAGTCAAAAAAGACCTTGACTCTATAGGAATCCCCCCAGACGACAACTTTCAAAACGTTATAAATCTAGCACAGGACAGGGCTGCCTGGAGAAATCATGTGCAAAAACATTTTTCTTGATATGCATAATGGCGGGTAACCGTCGGAGGCCAAGCCCTCATACGTAAATGATGATGATGATTAAGGGGGGGTCAGGGGGTTCATTGGGGGACTATGCTGAAAAATAACCAAGTGAAGCATTTCAACACATTCACTCAACTTCTTTACATAATAATATTTAAATAAGAATAAGAGAGGAGAACAGATTGTTTTAANACAACTTTCAAAACGTTATAAATCTAGCACAGGACAGGGCTGCCTGGAGAAATCATGTGCAAAAACATTTTTCTTGATATGCATAATGGCGGGTAACCGTCGGAGGCCAAGCCCTCATACGTAAATGATGATGATGATTAAGGGGGGGTCAGGGGGTTCATTGGGGGACTATGCTGAAAAATAACCAAGTGAAGCATTTCAACACATTCACTCAACTTCTTTACATAATAATATTTAAATAAGAATAAGAGAGGAGAACAGATTGTTTTAATACGTGCACTTTGTGTGATTCATCAAAACTCCATTACACATATGTGAGTTAAGCATCCCCAGCATTCTCTTCCTTGGCTTCAGTCACTCCTGCTTCATCCGGTTGTGTATACAAACATTGAAATTGAATATTACTATTATTTTAACAGTTCTGTGACATATTCAAGGAAAAGAACTGTTGCTCAATTCTCTGTGTGGTTTTCTTGCCACACATGGAACTTTGGATCCTCAATTTCCATTATGGGCCTCAACGCCTGTCGCCAAACTCTTCCCACATGGTTTGCTCTCTGAATCATGGGCGTTAAGAAACGCGGTAGTTATTCCTACAAAATGTTTTCCCTCCCTGTGTCCATATGCCAATTCCTCTCTGTGTCCCTATGCCCGTGAAGGTTGTTGTTGTTGTGCCTGGTTTTCCTTGTATCCCTGTGTTCTGATTTGAGTGACTGTAATCTGAAGAAAAGAATGGGTAAGAAGCGCAGCTCGTTCAAGTTTGATTTCACCGTCACAAGCTTGTCACTAGATTACCATATATGGAAGAAATAACCACATGATGGCCTCACCATGTGGACACAAAAAACTGGAGAGACCACAAACTTCTAAAGAAAGACGGGGTCACAACAGCAACGGCAAAGGAAGGAGCGCGCTCAAGTTGGACATTTTAACTGAAGCATTCATTTCAAGATGGCTGATGAAGACTTTGGTTTGACTGGTGTCCATTGTATATCATATCAGGATTTCAGATACAAGTAGGATTTAAAATGATAGCTCTTTGTCAAATTTTTGATAGTTGTTGTGGTCATTATTTTGCCACTATCTTCAGCCAAATACAGCTTCGTATTATCCCAATTAATGAAACTGGGTGATTTTTCCAAAAGCAGAGTATATATTTGCATGGCTCTTCCCCAGGGTGAGGATTTCCAGATCTGCCACAACCTAAACCAAGACCTAAATTTATACTAGTTTGGAGCATTTTTTTAAATGCCTAGGGTTTTTGACTAGTCACACCCTTCCTAGTGGGCATGAGAAGTTATATAGCACCAATGATGACCCAAATGTGCAATTACACCCAGGTTTGCACAAAAGTGCTTCTTTTTCAAATATTCAAAAGCACTGGAACATAGAAGGAACTAATTTTTGTTTAAACAAGTTAAGTCTTTAAATATGTGGGTCATAATTAAGACATGGTGACATATTACTAATACTATTAGCTGATATGTCACAAGGATGCTCAAGATGCCTTTTTACTTTTGACAGGAATCATAGATATTTGCTGTTGAAGGATTTTATTCCTGTTGATGGAGATAAGCAGTTGGCAAGTGCAAGCGTCTTTGGCCTAACAAATTTGGAGTACTGATGAATGACCTGTTGGCTGGGCAGTTTATACAGAAGAGAAGCAAGATCTCCAATGATGGAAAAGAAAGGATATTTTTGTAAATCTATTTGGAATTAAATATATTTTTGATATTACATTCATTGTCAATAAAAAAAACATTATTTCGAAGTTTTAATGCAGCCTTTTACCACAAGAAAGGAGTATGTTTCAAAATGCATGTCAATATCACAAAATGTTGTTTTGTCTTTGACGTTTCTTATCTTAAGCACGATACATATTTACTTAAAATGCTTTTTGCCACATAAAAAGCAAAGACTTAATTACAAAGTTTGAGCCTAGTCTACTTCCCATGGGGTCTCCTATATTATATTGTGAAACATAGAAAACACCAATCTCGAAAATGGAGAGATGAAGGGCTCTTTTTTGGTAACAAAATTCCAGGTTTGAACCTGACAGGAGGCCCAGCATTGCCCAGGCAAAATTGGGCAGTTAACCCTATCAAGCCTGGGGGGGCTAAATCAGCCCCCCCTAGCGGTTTTTCTTCTGTGGACTTTTACCAAGTGCACTTACAACGTTGAGACTTTCTGACTTTTAGTTTATATCCATCTTACAATCAAAAATTAATTTTTTAGAAAAATTAAATTCATTCAAAGGGGTAAACACACTCAATTTTCGAGAGATGTCTGTGTAAAATTTCGAATAAATTCTATTAAAATCTGCAGCTAATGTGATAAAATGATGAAAGACGAGGAACATATACTATTTTTGATCCTCTATCCAACCAACTAGTTTTTTTGTAATTTAAACGCTTAATGATACGTATGTCGGCACTACGCATGCGCAAATTCTTTGAATTCCTGTGTGATGATGTCACCACTTTTCGCTAATTTTTCTTTACAAAGCAATTGGTATTTATCCACAGAATACACCAAAAATTTGACTGATGTCCCTACTGCATTCCGTTTTCTCACAATCAACGATTGAAGATTTTTAGTACTGAACCCTATTGATTTTGAAAATGCAACATTGTGGCGTCATGGGCAGGTCACGTGTCAACTAAAAATATATTGCATTTTTGGGTTCATCTCATGATGTGCCAAGTTTCATGGCTCTATGTTGTACAGAACAGAAATAAAATAGGGGGGCCGAATCAGCCCCCCCTAGTCTTCCTAGAGCATCAAATACCCTAGGCTTGATAGGGTTAAAGGCATCAGATTAGTATAAAAGTGGTCTTCTTTGATGTCTGCCACATTTTAACCAATCAAATCATGGGGAATCTTGAGTGGTGTGTGCTGATTATTATTTCCTTGAATTGTGTTTTGTTTTTGAAAACCTCATAAATACTGATCTAACGACATTAAGATTGCTTAGAATTAGAATACAGTTTGCTGTGTCAATTACAACTGCATTTCAATTCCATGTTCGTAGTAGCAAAGATGTAGTTGCAAAGCAATCAAGACAACAAAGATTTCTAAGCTTGTCAAACGTACAATGATTATGACCATATGATTTATTATATAGTTTTGAAAACACAGTGAAGGATTCTGCATAACCTGATGACCACTTTATATTCAATTCAATTCAACTTTTTGCATAGGATACAGGACTAAATGCTATTGCGAAACCCCAATGACTTACAGCATTATAGACCAAATCAAGTCACCTTTGGTTCCAACAGCCTTCGATCATTGGGACCTAAAATCTGGAATGGACTGCCAAATGAAATGAAATCGGCAGAAAATCCGAATAGCTTTAAAAATATGATTAAAAAGTGGGATGGCCCGAACTGTAAATGTAGTGCTTGTCAATATGTGTCTGGAGATTAGTCTTTTATTTTATTTAGTTAGATTATTAAAAAAACTGTAAAAACATTTATTTATGTATTATATATTCATCGATTTAGATTAGTTTACTTTGTACATTTGTATATAGTAAGCTAGATATTGTAAATAATCGATGTAAAATAAGATGACAAACAAACAAACACATATAAAAAAGATATGTATCATATACGACCAAAGTAAAGCATAGCTTATCTGGCTTCGGCCGTTAAATTAAAATGCAAAAGGAAAAAGAAAATATGAGTATATCGACTATTACAGCATTGTCAAAATAGAGATACATGGATAAAGGATCAATTGTTCATAAAATGGTAATTCTTATTTGAGGTTTAATGATTGTTAATATTTCGCTATTTTAAACGCTTTAAGGCTTGTAGTGAACTGTTTTATTTTGGTTATGTTTTTATCGATTGTGGCAAATTGCTCAATAATTGTGCACCCTTGTTTCTGAAAGTTTTATCCCCCCAGATTTTACGTGATTTATATATTCTATAATATATCGCTTGCTTTGTAGTATATTTGTGTAATCCTTCATTTGTTATAAAATAATTTTGAAATACATCAGGCAGTTGATCTCTATTATAGTTGATGCGATGCATTAGTATTAGGATGTTTGTTTCATAGAGGTCTGCTATTTTTAGGATCTTTAGGTCTTTATGAAGTAGGTTGGTGGAAAACAGATGGTCTTTGAAGTTCATAATTTTAAGTATTCGGTTTTGCAATATCTGTAATTCCTTTAGATACTTATGTGCTGCTGAGCCATATATTTCTAAACCATAGTTAATCTTAGACGATACTAAAGAATCAAAAAGAGTGGTTAAAAAATTTTTAGGTACAAAACATAGATGCAAATTTAACAGTTTCAGGTTTGATCTTCTCTACATGTTTACTCCAGGTTAGTTTAGAATCTATTTTAAGTCCAAGGTACTTGATATCTGAAGCTTCTTTTATATCACCACCCATAGTTATTCTTATATCATGATCATTTTTCTCATTTTTAATTGGACTGAAAATAAAATAATTTGTTTTGTCCGGATTAACTGTCAGTTTATTTGCATTAAACGATTCATATAATTTACTTAATTCTTCATTGATAGAAGTCGTTAAATTGTTTATATCTGCATCAAAACTAAAGATATTTGTATCATCAACAAATAGGCGTGGTTTAAGGTTTAGTGCCATTGATATGTCATTAACATATAGCGTCAACAGGATTGGTCCAAGCACAGACCCTTGTGGAACCCCTTTAGTTATTTGACCGTAATCAGACTTTTGACCATTCGCAACAGTGAATTGCTGTCTGTTTTTGAGATAACTTGAGAACCATTTATTCACAACACCTCTGAAGCCATAATGATCAAGTTTGGAAAGGAGGATAGAATGGTTGATTGTAATCAAAAGCCTTCGAGAGATCAAGAAAGACTCCTACGCAGAATTTATTGTCATCAAAGTTGGAATAAATTTGATCAGCAATCTCCAAAAGTGCGTGCAGAGTAGAGTGGTTTTTGCGAAAACCAAATTGGAGCTCATAAAGTATCTTATATTTTCTAATGAAAAACAGTATTCTTTTTGCCATTAGCTTCTCCAAGATTTTTTCAAAGCATGATAGCAGAGAGATTGGCCTATAGCTTTCAGGTAGGGAGGTTTCGCCTTTTTTGAAGATTGGTATAACTTTAGCAATCTTCCAAATATTTGGTACAATGCCAGAACTTAGGGAGATATTGTATGTGGCTTTTATGATTGAGGGCTTTATACCATCATGCCCAGGAGACTTTTTTAACTTGAGATTTTGGATTTCTTGTAAGACCTCCTGTTCTTGTACTTGTTTCAGAAAGAAGGTATTTGGGTTTGGTTGCTGTAGAAATGATGAAAAGTCAGTTTTGGGTGTATCAATCTTATTTGCAATTTTATCACTAACTCTACAAAAATGTTTATTCAATGCATTTGCAATGTCGGTATCATTTTCATGACATTCATTGTCAAGGAAGATATGCTTGATTGCGCTGGTTTTCTTGTTAGATTTTGGATTGATCATTTTCCCTAAAACTTTCCACATCTTTGTGATTCTTGTCGTTTTGTTATTAAATATTTCAGTGTAATTATAATTTTTGGCATGCCTAAGGCAGCGAGTAAGAATATTGCGGTATCTAATATAGTTTGTTTTATTTTCAGGACTCTTATTTTTCATATACTTTGAAAAGAACTTACTTTTCTTTATGATGCTCTTTTTCAATGCAGTAGACATCCATGGTTTATCCAAAGATCTTTTATTAGAAACATTCTTGATTGAAAAAGATATGTTAAAGGCATTTTGGATTATTTCATTGAAGGCTTCAGTGCATTCATTTGCATCAGTTGATGAATATACAGCCTTCATGCTCGTATTTTTAAGATGTTGGATAAAATGTTGGATAATTTTATCTCCAAATATGGGTACTTTGGCTCTTGTTTTGAGACTATCATTCTTTTTGTTTTGAAAAGTCAAGAGGAAAGAAGCAAAGTGGTCAGCTATATCTCAAAAGAGGTTACCTGAAATGACTTTGTTGCTTTGCCTTTGTTCATTTAGGAAAACATAGTCAATTAGGGTAGCTGTATGATCAGTAACTCTTGAAAGAAGAACATTACCAGGCATAAAGCCATTGGTCAGCATCTTGTCCAAATAGTCTTTTATTTTACTCATGCCTGGTTGATTGTATTTTATAAGATCTATGTTTATATCCCTAGTAATGACTATCTGGTCACATTTGAGCGTTTGTACCTTGGTAAGAGTTTTTTCTAGCTGGTCATTGAAGTCAGCTATGATTCCATTTGGGTGCCTGTAGATTACTCCCAGTAACGTTTCATTATTTTCCTTTTTCAAGCTTAGCCAAACGTTTTCACATGGGTCTGTACACTTCAATTCCAACTCTTTGATTTTTCTACTTTTATATTTTGTTTTACATAAATCCCAACTCCTCCTTTTTTGTTATACATTGGAGGGATTTTATGGAATTTGTAGCCATTTAAAAGTGATGCGTATATATCTAAGTTCGTATATATCTAAGTTAGTATTACCTATCTCTGTCAGGCAAACGCAATCAAATGATGTTTTAAGACTACTTAAAAGGTTTACTAGTTCATCTGCGTGTTTATTTAAGCTACGAATATTTAAATGGAAAATTGATAAATCAACCTTTTCAACTTTCAACGTATTTGATTTATTGATTCGATTGTATAATATTTATCATTATCTATTAATTGATTAAAATGGTCGAGATATTGACCCAAATCACTGTTATCAATGATTTCTTGAAATCTAAATTTATCATCTTTAATCATGAGATTTAATTGATTATCTGTTATTGTGTGAAAAGGTAATTCGCTAAGGGTGGAATTACTTATTCTGGTTATCATTTTTGTTTAACTGGTTACTTTGTATTCTCAGGTTTCTTCTTATAGTGGAAAAATATTAATAAAAATGTCCTTGAAGTGGATACGATTGAAGGCTGCGTGGGCCTTGTGTCATATATGGTTGAAAGTACAGAGGATATTGTTGCTGTTGTATTGGCTGCACGAAAGGCTAAGCTGGGGGCTGTCCAACTCCTGGGGGAGTTTGTCTCACGTATGGCATGCTGGCATAGTTTCCTTGGTCCCCTTGTTCGTTTGACATGGCTTCTTGTGCTACAAGAGGTCTTTTTGTTCTTGTGTCATTTTGTAAGATATTTCTTTGAGCCAACCTACTAATCACTTTTCCGACTCCGTTAGATGCACACGGGAATCCTTCCTTTCCCCATTTTCAATTTTTGGTTTGTAAAAAGACCACGCTGATGATTTAAAGTTCCTTGCGAGTGACATTGTTCCTTTAAAACTCAGGTGGAGGCCATCGGATCTATTGGAGGGATCGTTGAGATTAGTATTTTGTATCAACGACGCACCGATTGATTAACATAGAATATTAAGATTCCTATTTACTTCGTTTATTTTGTTCACAAAAGCTTCATTTCCCTCTTTTGTTTCACGATGTAAAAGTGACGTTAATTCTTGGGACCAGAGAATAAGAAAGGCCCCTCAGAGCTTCTTAGCACACTTCAAATATAAAGTGATTTGCTTTTTTCCCTTTTTCCAATGCTAACCAACAGTGGTGCTCTCTCATCATCGGGGCCTAAGTTTGGCATTGTTAGTGCATTGACGAAATTTGCACTCAGCTTAACCCCCTAAATTGTTTCCCAGTTGGGGGTTAGAAGAAATAAGCCATATTTTTTCCACAAATCAATGCACTAAAAGTCCATGCTGATCAATGCCTCCGAAGAGATAATCGAACACCAGCACGAAAAGATTTTGCCAGCGAAGAGGAAGGGCGGGTGGGAAAAGC
>REGM01000345.1:38213-87918 GCA_004194415.1 Aurelia aurita
AAGCGAAAATCAGTCACCAGCCACCATCAATGATTACCGGAGATGTCTGTATTCTCAATGTCGAGATCAAAGTGCGAGTAAAAATAATTTACAAATGCATTTATACGAATTTGAGACCCATGCAAACCTGTATCCAGAAACAATGGGAACAATATAAGCCCAATTCCCTATACAATATTACACCTCATTGCACAAGGCCACAGGGGGCTTAAATCATCCAGTGTTATCCAAATAACATTCCAAGGCAATAGAGCACGGCAGGGGTGTTATTCTATAGGTACTAAGGGGTACAGTAACTGGTTACCTTTCCTTTTAGGAAGGCAACGACACGACCTCTTTGCCCGAATTAACTGTGATGTAAAATTTCATTTTAATCCCTATAAATACATATTTTCGCTTGCGGAAATTTGTTTTTTGTGTTTGAAATTGAAACTAAATCCTTCATTTGCAGTAAGATATTATCGGCTGTTTTATCTCAGAGGTGATTTGTTCCTACGTGGAATATGATAACTTTAAGTTGCTTAGCTTTAATTGTCATCAGGAAGTTTTTGATATGAACTATCTTGCCCCCTCTGATTGATTTGGTATGTCCTCCCCTTTTTATCAAATTTCCTTGATGTCATGTTTTTAATAATAGAGTCACCGATCACAAGGGTTTGTTTATTTCCTATGTCAACTGAACTGGCATGTACCTCCTGTGGAGTACCATTGATGTCGCTGTGTGAATCAGCAGTATTGTTGACTGGGTCTGTATCATTTCTTTGGCATGTTTTGTTATTGCGTAACGCGAGTAACGGCGATGTAGGTGGTCTTGAGCCAATCTCGTCGTTGTCGATACGTTTGTTTTAATTGTTTGATTTATGTGGTTTATTTTGTCATGGATTTGTTTTTAAGTTGTCTACTTCTTGCTCGCTTTTCTCCATTTTTGATCTAGAATGAAAATATCTTCCTGGAGGCCATTTAATTGTTTCTGAGATAATCTTTCCCCAGATTTAGATGTAATGTAGAGGATTTCATTTCGACTATCTTTTTTGACAAGGTCTGGATATTTTGAGATTGCTTTTCTTTTTTTCGTTGCAGTTTCCTGAATTTCAGTTATTTCGTTTCTCATATCATTAGTCAGTGCGGTTAGAGCAACTACTTCTATTTTTAGGTCGGCATTTGATTTTGAGAGATGATTTATTTCAAACTGCATTGATTCAATCTTTGACTCTTGGTTGTGTAAAATAGATTGTGTTTCAATTTTGAACTTTTCGAAGAGGTCCATATCCTCTTCGCATTTATGATCCGTTATTTCTGATTGCGCAGTCTGATTTGAATTTGAATCGTTCTCGTTAGGAGTGACGGTTACAATTTCTGTCTCCTCGGTATCAGTTTTAGCTAGACGCAATACAGGCTGACCTGTATCAGCATCTGCGGGAATTTTGTCGATTTGAGCATGATTTTTTAGGGCTTCTGGAAATTCCACATTTTTTTCATTAATATTCATGGTTTTCTCTGTTATTTTCAAGAGATTTGGTGCTTCTGTGTCTTTCCAAATTGTCTGACCTTGGCCTTGCACCATAATATTCCCTGTATGTAGAAAAACAGTGATGACGACTAGTGATGATTTTTTCTTTGATTTGGATAACTCCCCATTATGAATAGAAATCGTTGCTTTTTTGAGAGCATCATTTATTTTGCTTTCGACAAGGAATCCATCAATTTGTTGAAGGTAATTTTCACACCTTTCTTGCAGCAAGGTTAACCAGGCTTAGGGAGGGGTACTCCGGGGGGGTTCCAATACCGCAATACCGCACAAAAAAGTCATCAAATACCGCAATACCGCATGAAAAAATACCTAAATACCGCAAACAGTAGAAAACTAAGGAAAGCGATGCTGGCAATGCGGTATACTGGTTTATAGCAATTTGATTCCATCTTAAATGCACCTTTCTCCTTCCGAATCTATAGTTAGATCTATTGGATCGTAGTAAGATGCATTAAAGACCAAAGAACAGTAGGAAATAGTTCTATTGATGTGATTGTAGTAAACTGCATTGAAGGTAGAAAATTAGACAAATTATGCATATATGAAACGGTTCTTACTCGGGATGGGTTTTTATATCACTGTTGTCATCTCTTAAAACTCTTAAAAAAACATTTGATTCAATTCTGCTGATATCGAAGCATCTCTCTACTGACCTGGATGACTATTATTCCTCTCACACGTTGATTGCGCAATCAATTTATCATAATTATTCCTCAAAAGTGATAAGATATCATCAACATTTGACACTTTGAACCAGGGCCGTTTGCTTGATATCAAGCAGGAAAGGGAGGGGTGCAAGCTTAAGATTTGCCGACCAGTAGGCGTGGCATATGGGCGTTATCTACTGCAGTTGTGCTTCTACGGAGGATTTTGATGCCAGTGGATTGTTTTTGGGTCAAGGGCGTCGCCAGGGGGTGGACTGGGGTATGTCCACGCCAGCTTTCTCAAGACAGTTGTTATTCATAAGCAACAACGGTATAAAAAAGGCTGGGTATACCTTTCAGAACTTGGTTCCAGACTGAGTCCACCCCACTTTTCTACGGCAATAGAAAAACAATGTTGTTGTGCGTGCTGTACGTCGTTTGTATAAGTATAACCACGGGCTTTAGGAAACTCTGAATTAAAAATTAGATTTTCCAATGATACATCGAGTTTTCTTCTTTTTCATTTCATTTGTGATACATCGAGCGCGCGGCAGAGTGACGTGACCTAGAGCTATTATGCCACTCAAGTGTGGCAAACGAATGAGAGAAGGAGAGAAAGAATGGGTAAGAAGAAAGAAGTCTGGGGACAATAGACTCCTTTGTTTCGTCTGGGCTCCCTGATCTCTACATGCTCGAAACATTTTAAAGCTTTGAACTAAGGGATGCAAAGTCAATATGAGGGTAAATTCTGCAAATATACGGGGGCTAAGCACATTCATACTCAACAAACAAGATAGCCTCCATTGGTTCATGTTGATGAGAGGACAAAGATCTGCAAGGAAGGAACAAACGAAAAGGCAAACACGCAGCAGTGAGTAGCTTTGCTTTTACCCCCTACAGTTAAGTTCAGGTTCTTCACAAACATTGTTGTATCGAACTGAGAGGAAAAGAATTATTGACAAAACGACGCAAAACGAAAGAGGGAAAAGTTGAGGTGGCTTAAGCGGCCTAGCATGTGCTCGTCGATCACAGAAAACTTGCGAGCACGAAAAAAGTGGTTATGTTTGCACTCTTTATACAAAAATTGATGATCGAAGAACTGCTACAGATGTACTAGAGTTGTCAGCCAAGGAAAAACCAACCATGACTTTCATTAAAGAGCTCAGAGAGAATAAACGATCCCGGCACAGAGAGAGACGATCCCACCAGAGAGACCTAACCAAGGCCTACCAGGTTATGTTTTTTGCAAAATGGAACCTATTTATAGTTGCAGTACCATTCACGTTAGTAGAACTGAACAGTCAATCATGCATTAACCTGCATCAGATAACCAGCATCGTCATATTTAAGTGGCAAACATTGTCAAAGTTGAACACTAAAGATGAGACTAGCATGATGGTTGGGTTGCATCTTTTCCTGGTTTGTTTATCCATAGACTATGGTTTATCTAATTGGTTTATCAATGCCAGAGTGGAGGATGGAAGGACAAACATTTGTTAAAATCTGAATTCTTGGTTATCTAGAAAATGTTAATTATTTGGGCAAGAAGTTGGCATCAGTTGGGTTAGACCAGTTTTGAAAGTATGGTACACTCAATTTTATGTGAACAAACAATCATGATGAGTACCTAAGTCTCTTCTTGTTTCACAAGGAAACTATACCAGATGAGTCGAGGATAGAAGTATATTCGGAAATGATAGTTAGCTGATTTGTTGATCTACCGGGTGTCCCAAAAAACTGTATACAAGTTTAAAAAATTCTGACGCCAACAGCTTTCGTCAAATCACCCCAATGCTAATTTTATGGTAACCCCCAATGGGTGGATTAAATTTTGATATTTTTCTGCTAATTTTCGGTAGCTAGGTTGCAGAGCAATAAATCAGCAAGTGTAAAGTTTCCTCTTAGACCCAAACCAGCTTCCAGTAGAGAAGAGCTAACGATTCTAGGGAAGGCAGAAGCATGTCGGCCCTGGACATCCAAAGCTGATATGCCTCGTGATTATTAATGCTGGAAACCCAGAGGAAGACATTCTCAAGGGACACTCATATTACATTATCATTAATCAAGAGATTTCTTTACTTTTACGTTAATTTAAAATTGTAATTTTAACAATGACTGGTTCATTGTAGTAAAGGTAAAGAATTCCCTTGACCAATAAGAAACAGTGATACATTTTGTCAAGGAAAGGCTTTGATTTAGTTTTGTTCAATTAAAATCAGTAGCAAATTTTTTGCTGAAAATACCGATGGTTGCCATGCTTTAGGGTTTCTTACCTTCTCAGGGGTCTCGTTTGGGCCTAAGAGTAAATATTGCGTTTGTTGATTTATAGCTCTACAACCAAGTCACTGATAATGACAAGAAAAATATCAAAATTAATTTAGCCATTGAGGGTTAATATAAAAATGTGCTTTCATATCAGAGGCATATCAGCTTTGGATTTTGAGGGCCGACATGCTTCTGCCATCCCTAGAATCGTTAGCTCTTCTCTAGTGGAAGCTCTGGTTTGGGTCTAAGAGGAAATTTTACACTTGCTGATTTATTGCTCTGCAACCAAGTATCCAAAAATTCTCAAAAAAATATCAAAATTTAATTCATCTATTGAGCATTAATATGAAAATAGCTTTGGGGGTGATTTAACGAAAACTCTTGGGGTCAGAATTTTTCAAACTTGTATACAGTTTTTTGGGACACCCGGTATAAAAACTTTAATAACCATACCGCGAATGATGGATTAAATTAAACATTGATATTTTGACAGAAGTTCTTTATTTTGCTGCAAATCGGAAATGCAATGAATTTCTGACAACAATCTAAATCTGATTATGCAGATTACTTTCACCTCAGTATTCAAGACAAAGCAATACTTCTCCAGCACAAACTATGGACATACCAATCAGATTGTACAATGACATTTCATAATGCAGTACAGTTTTTTAATAAGTTAACAAACATTTCCTTTCATTAGAATTTGTAGGAAATTTGCAGAATTCTTCCAATATTAGGGAAGCTAAGCTTGAAAGTATGTATTGTGTACTGTTCATTCAGTGTTCAATATTGGTATGAAATATATTCTGTTTCTAAAAATCCTTAGGAGTTGCTGAAATATAGTTGTTATTAATTCTTAATTCAGAACTCTTAAAAATTCATGGATGTTAAGTTACAAAAGAACTGTATATGATAGTAAATGGCTTTCCCTTAAAAAGCTATTNTGACTTGATAATGGTTTAGCCCGAAACGTCGTACAAAATTAAACTCTGTTCAAAGTACAATTATTACATTAAAACAAACAAATTGACTTGATAATGGGTTTATGCCCGAAACGTCGTACAAAATTAAACTCTGTTCAAAGTACAATTATTTATACTTTATTTGTTTGTTTTAACAAATATTTACTCTTTGAATTTCTTCATTATTTCCTTTTTCTGCCAGCCTGAAAATGTTCTGATATAAATGGTGCTTGCTAAGGTATTTCTCCACCGATATACTTTCCAAAGTTCGGTGAGATTCTATATGACAAAGGGATTAAATCACAGAAGGCCCAACGTATAGTGGTGTGAAGGGGCATTTGCATATGTTCTAACGCATGAATGTTCCCGCGAAAGCAATTTGATTTGAGGGCTTGGTTGGAGATTCAGTCTCCCTTTAGTTACGAGGCTTATTGGTGATGGGGCACCTTTTCGGTTATTTTTTAAGTCATAATTTCTCTATTTTAACCACGGGCTTTAGGAAACTCTGAATTAAAAATTGGATTTTCCAATGATACATCGAGTTTTCTTCTTTTTCATTTCATTTGTGATACATCGAGCGCGAAGCGCGCGGCAGAGTGACGTGACCTAGAGCCATTATGCCACTCAAGTGTGGCAAACGAACGGGAGAAGGAGAGAAAGATTGGGTAAGAAGAAAGAAGTCTGGGGACAATAGACTCCTTCGTTTCGTCTGGGCTCCATGATCTCTACATTCTTGAAACATTTTAAAGCTTTGAACTATGGGATGCAAAGTCAATGTGAGGGTAAATTCTGCAAATATACGGGGGCTCAGCACATTCATAGTCAACAAACAAGATAGCCTCCATTGGTTCATGTTGATGATATGACAAGCGGCCTAGTGTTGCTCGTCGATCACAGAAAACTTGCGAACACGAAAAAAGTGGTTATGTTTGCACTCTTTACAAAAATTGATGATCGAAGAACCGCTACAGATGTACTGGAGATGTCAGCCAAGGAAAACCAACCATGACTTTCATTAAAGAGCTCAGAGAGAAGAAACGATCCTGGCAGAGAGAGACGATCCCGCCAGGCGCCAGAGAGGCCTAACTAAGTAAGGCCTTAACCAGATTATGTTTTTTGCAAAATGGAACCTATATATAGTTGCAGTACCATTCACGTTAGTAGAACTGAACAGTCAATCATGCATTAACCTGCATCAGATAACCAGCATCGTCATATTTAAGTGGCAAAAGTTGTCAAAGTTGAACACTAAAGATGCGTAGCATGATGGTTGGGTTGCATCTTTTCCTGGTTTGTTTATCTAATTGGTTTATCAATGCTAGAGTGGAGGATGGAAGGACAAACATTTGTTAAGATCTGCATTCTTGGTTATCTAGAAAATGTTAATTATTTGGGCAAGAACTTGGCGTCAGTTGGGTTAGACCAGTTTTGAAAGTATTATGGTACACTCAATTTTATATGAACAAACAATCATGATGATCACCTAAGTAAGCCTCTTCTTATTTCTCAAGGAAACTATACCAGATGAGTCAAGGATAGAAGAATATTCGGAAATGATAGTGAGCTGATTTGTTGATCTATAAAAACTTTAATAACCATATGGCAAAGGATGGATTAATTTAAACATTGATATTTTGACAGGAGTTCTTTATTTTGCTGCAAATCCGAAATGCAATGAATTTCTGACAACAATCTAAATCTGATTATGCAGATGACTTTCACCTCAGTATGCAAAACAAAGCAATACTTCTCCAGCAAAAACTATGGACATACCAATCAGATTNTTATATGAACAAACAATCATGATGATCACCTAAGTAAGCCTCTTCTTATTTCTCAAGGAAACTATACCAGATGAGTCAAGGATAGAAGAATATTCGGAAATGATAGTGAGCTGATTTGTTGATCTATAAAAACTTTAATAACCATATGGCAAAGGATGGATTAATTTAAACATTGATATTTTGACAGGAGTTCTTTATTTTGCTGCAAATCCGAAATGCAATGAATTTCTGACAACAATCTAAATCTGATTATGCAGATGACTTTCACCTCAGTATGCAAAACAAAGCAATACTTCTCCAGCAAAAACTATGGACATACCAATCAGATTGTACAATGACATTTCATAATGCAGTACAGTTTTTAATAAGTTAACAAACATTTCCTTTCATTAGAATTTGTAGGAAATTTGCAGAATTTTTCCAATTTTAGGGAAGCTAAGCTTGACAGTATGTATTGTGTACTGTTCATTCGGTGTTCAATATTGGTATGAAATATATTCTGTTTCTAAAAATCCTTAAGAGTTGCTGATATATAGTTGTTATTAATTCTTAATTAAGAACTCTTAAAAATTCATGGATGTTAAGTTACAAAAGAACTTTATATATAGTAAATGGCTTTCCCTTAAAAAGCTATTCTTTCCCAACACTGATGATTAATTACTTAGTTCTAAGGGAACCTACTATCATAAAATTATCTGGAAAATGCCTCAATTTATGTTTCTCCTATTCTCAACATTGTTTTTAAAATTCCCATTGTCAAAAGATGGTTCATCCATTTTACTCCCACCTTGTGCCTGCTTCCATGAAAAGTTGATAAAACACACCCTATATTCATGGCCATACACAGCTCAAAATATTTACAGGGCCAAAGATGGAAAATTTTCTCAAATCTTGTCAAAAGTACAGCACATTTTATTGTTCTCTTGGCATTTTTAGGGGGGACAATTGCCTCTGTTGCCCCTATGCTGTGTATGGCTCTCCCTATATTAGTACATGAATATTGAATATGTAAAAAAATGCTTGATGGTTGTTGTTGATATTGTCTGTTGGCCTGTGGCTGCTGTAACTCTCTCAATCTGTGTACTGATCTGTTTATTATCAAAACTGTTGTTGTGGTTTTCTGTCCCTGGACATTTTTTGGCGTACTGTAAGCAAGGTTTAGTTAGATCAATAATTCTTGTTGTATTTCGACTGATGATAGATATATATGCTTGATGATGAACTGAGCTCTGAAATCCAACCCAGTCTTTGTCTGCAAATTCTAGCTTATATATTGATATATTATAGGGTCTGCAGGGGTAAAATGGCTTGACTAAACGTAAAATGGGTAGCTTTGATGGTAGGAAATTAATAGATCTTGAACTGTTAAGTCAACATTTGCAGGGTAGTTCCAACAGTTGTAGCTAGAGAAAATATGCGAATCATGAGTTTTGTGAAATTTATTCACAATTTTTCCCCTTACATATTTTGCCCCAAGCTTGCCCATTCTACCCATGTAGACCCTTAGGTATATATTGTACTTGACACACAAATTGATTCTGAATTAAGATTTGCAGAGTGATCCTAATGTTATTAAAAGCTACTATGAGGGGGGTGCCATAAATAGACTGACTTATGACAAACAACAGACTGATTTTTGGTAATTTCTTTGAAAAATGAATTATGACATTCCAAAATAATTGCATGAAAACATTTGATTTTTATAAATAAACATAGGTATCCCTAAGCCAAGCTCCTGAGAATTTCACCAAAGTTAAGTTAAAAGATAGCCTGACTGCAAGCTGGCCAGTACTATGCTTTGCAGCATACTATTAGGGATTGTTGTTCTTTTAATTGCAAATTTGGAATACACCCTACCTTCCTTGATGAATGTGGAAATATGAAACATTGGAAATGCTTACTTTGCAAGAATGGAAAGAGGTTTTTGGATTAGTAAAAATGGTTGGGTTCCCAGTCTTCTTAAAACATAAATGCAATGAAGGAACTAATTTTATTTTCAATGGAAACATTATGGATGATGAAAAAAAACTTTTCAATGAGAACAAAAAATTTCTTTCCGGGGACGTTATATTTTTCACTGTCGTCCAATCTCGTTTATTCGTTACTCATATTTGTTTATGACAAACTTGAAGAGGATGCCCAGTGAGAGTATAGGGAAGGGTGCTCGTTTTCCTTGCTTTGCTGGCTGGGCGGCGGCCCCACCATCGTTTTCGTGGGCCTACAATTAAACTTGTTTGTAAGAAATACAATTTCAAATCTTTTTAATTATGCATTCAACTTATTAAAAGTTACAGAGAATCATTCTCATAGTTCAGATGGGTAGGTTTATTCAATCATTGCAACCAACTTACTTGTGCGTAAACTGTAAATAGCTGCTCAGCTGCTGCTCCATCGTGACAACATCCTTCGTCGAAATTTATAACTTTGCCGCCAAGAAAAACTTTGAAAATCCCGCTCTCATAAGCCTCTTTTTATATATCCAAAAGGAGGTCGCCTATTTACAGCCCCCGTCTTTCATAACCGCAGCTCAGAAAGTTGTGGCTGAGGTGTGACGTCACACCCCAGCCACACCATTGTTCTCGAAGATGAACTTGTTTCGAGCTTGAAGAGATTCGGAAACCGCAGATCTGAAAGCTCTTCTTACCCATAGTTTTCTTTCTCTGGAGTTTCCGTGAGTGGCATAATGGCTCTAGGTCACGTCACTTTGCCGCGCGCTTCGCGCTGGATGTATCACGAATGAAATGAAAAAGAAGAAAACTCGATGTATCATTGGAAAATCCAATTTTTTTAATTCAGAGTTTCCTAAAGCCCGTGTTTTAACTGTGAATTTAAGACTAACAGTTCTGTGGAGTGAAATTTATCATTTATAACAGCTCCGTGGCAGCCATTTACCAGAACTGTATCCGCCATTTACCAGAACAAACCGCTCTCCCCAGTCTCCAGTTTTGATTGTCGAAATGGTCTATTGTCAAGATCTTACCTTACCTTGGAATCTCTTGTTGAAAATAGTTACATATGAAGTTTTCTTGCCTATGTTTCATATGACAGTTGCTTCGTCTTTTTGTGTCCTTGCTTTTGGTCAATCAAATGCAGCGCATCAAAGAAGGCTAACCATCAATGTGTAATGACAATAATTGAAATCCCGTCTGTTTTGAACTGCGTTAGTACTGTAACTGTACTGCAGTATCTATGTATAATATCAAGACAAGAAGCGCAACTTATTTCTAAACAAATCAGCAGCAACTGTTTACTTTTCACCCGCGTTGCATCAATATTATTATTATCAATTTCTTTTTCATTGGATTAAAATACACGATAGCTAAAATTAGTTAGCTAATTAATTCCAACGTTAAAAATAGATATACAAATATTAGATAAAAAAAGGCGGATAAAATATTTACAAGTCATCAGAAGTATACAATATAAAAACAGATATCTAAAAACATTAATCCCAAAGCGCATATTGATCCCAAACATGCAATATGATACATCAAAATGTTGCTAATTTATCAGGCAACATTCTTAGATAACTTATACTTGAATGTTGTATCAAAACTCAACAAATTCAGCGGCTAAAGCTCATGTAGTCGGCCTTATTTATCTTTCTCCGTAGACTCAGTAGCTACCTCTGGACCCAAAATTCGAAAAGGAGAACAGGAGAACTCGACAAACTTCAGCGCAGAAATATTCATTTACCCCCGCTTTTTTTTACGCAACGTATTTTTTTCAGCAAATAACGCAGATAAATGAAGATTTCTGCGATGAAGTTTGTCGAGTTCTCGCGTTCGAATTTCGAAGTTTGGGTCCAGAGGTAGCTACAGAGCTGGATGAAGATAAATAAGGCCGACTACATGAGCTTTATAGCCGCTGAATTTGTTGAGTTTTGATACAACATTCAAGCAAAAAAGTTATCTAAGAATCTTGCCTGATAAATTAGCAACATTTTGATGTATCATATTGCATGTTTGGGATCAATATTGATGCAACGCGGGTGAAAAGAAAACAGTTGCTGCTGATTTGTTTGGAAATAAGTTGCGCTCCTTGTCTTAATATTATACATAGATACTGCAGTACAATCACAGTACTAACGCAGTTCGAAACAGATAATTCAATATAGTACCAACGGAAATTTTAATTATTGTCATTACGCATTGATGGCTAGCCTTCTTCGAGGTACTGTATTTGATTGGCCAAAAGTAAGGACACAAAAAGACGAAAAGACTGTCATATGAAATATAGACAAGAAAAGTTCATATGTAACTATTTTCAACAAGAGATTCAAGGTAAGGTAAGACCTTGGCAAATGCCCCTTCACCACTATACGTTGGGCCTCCTGTGATTAAACAGCACGAAACATAACTTTTCTTGTGATCTACCGGGTGAGTCAGAAAAACGTTTAGACGTCTGAAAGCTTGTAGCTTTCAAACCATTTATTTAATTTCATTTTTAATTATTTAACCACGGTAGCCCCGTCAGTCTATAGAGACTGCTTTAAGGCGGATTTCCATTCAGTGCATTTTGTCGCGCGCGTGACAATTTGCGATCGACTTTTAGTGATCGCAAACCTTTGACAAACCTTTTTGGCGCGTGTTTCCAACGATTTGATTAGCTGCTGCCAATGGGCCCTGGCGATCGATCGCAAAAAGTAGGATGAACTTCTACTTTTTTTTGCGATCGCGCTCTCTGATCGCGCTACCAAATAACTCAAAGTACGCATGCCCAGACTGAAAATCGATCACAAATTGTCCAGCGCGCGATGAAATGCACCGAATGGAAATCCGCCTTTACAGGGGCCGTACAGAAAGACTACAAAGTAAAAACCTAATTTCAAATTTGGTTTTCTATCTTAAGTATTGTTTTGAAGGTAGGAAGAGAGGGTGTATGTTTCACATCCAAGCTTAGTTTGTTCCATAGCTTATGCCCACGAAATGAAATAGGCTGCTGTCCATTTGACGTTTTGAAAAGAGGAACACGCAAATCAGTTTCGGTGTTTCTTAGTCTCAGTGTATTATGAACTGAATTCTTTACAAATAGCTTTTACAGATATTCAGGCGCAAGACTGTTTATTGACTTGTACATTTATAGTCGCTTCATTTTGAATAATGTCGGAACTTGTTGGCCATTTCAGCCTCTGTATCAGACTAGCTGCTGAAACATCATAGCTGCTATTTGCAACAACTCTTGCGGCACGATTTTGCAACTTTTGGAGGGTCACAATTTGAGTTTTTCCACAACATCCCCACACTGAGCAACGGTAACGAAAATAGGGCCCAACAATTCCTCTGTACATTTTTCTTTGTGTTTCCTCTGTTTTGAAAGATTTTGAGATGAAAGCAGTTTTGTAAAAATCGCTTGTAGCCCGAGAACGATACGACCGATCTTGTCAAACTGAATGTTTATAGCTAAGTTGGCATATTAGCTGCACAGGTTTATTATTTTATAAGAATCAGTTGAATATATCCTTAAATAACCGACTCGTCGTAATAAACCCACAACGCAACATTAGACACCGTAATCTGTGGAAAGAAAACTGTTAAATCCTGCAAGTGAAACAACGAATCAACCTGAATCCCTGAAAGGAGAGAAAATAAGTCAATAGCTGCAATAACGAGCAACGTCGAATAATAAAAAACGGGTTTCGTCGCACACTCGTCAGTTTGGTTCGTACGAAGAACAAACTAACGATACAAACAAGCCGATTTGACGCGCACGAACCAAACTGACGAGTGTGTGACGAAACGCGTTTTTTATTATTCGACGTTGCTCTTTATTGCAGCTATTAACTTATTTTCTCTCCTTTCAGGGATTCAGGTTAATTCGTTGTTTCTCTTTGCAGGATTTAACAGTTTTCTTTCAACAGATTACGTGTCTAATGCTGCGTTTGTGGGTTTATTACGATGAGTCCGTTATTTAAGGCTATTTTTAATTCTGTACCGCAAATCATTTGTTTAAATCTGTTATATGTTATTAAGCGACAAAATTTTCGGACTTACCTGATACTTCGTTAATTTTAATGGCTCGTTGATTTCGTTTTAAAAAGAAACCTGGAGAGGAGGAGGATGAAGAAGAAGAGGACCAAGAGGATCAAGGGACACTGCTAACCTCGCTTGCAGATGCACAAACGAGACAAAGAGAAAAGGCTGCTTATGAACAGCTCAAAGCTGGAGGTATGATTCTTTTATTTTACAAGCTTCGTTTTCGATGAATGAAATTTAGGATGTTTAGATTGCCAAAAGCACACGAAAGTGTTGTCCTTGTGTGGTGTAATCTTGAGTGCCAAAAACATATCGTCGTTAATAAATTTTTTTTCTATATTCATATAAAAGTTTACAATACATGTTACATCCTACTATACTTTCTCATTACTATACAACTATACAACACTACAACAGGGACGATACCATGGGGAGTATAACTGCATGACTGCCCTATGGCCATAACATGAAACAAAAAACAATACGAGAATTACATGCAAAGAGACGACGAGAGAACAAAACATTAACAAACAAGATGCAAACTATAAGTTAAGCTATCGTTAATAGTCTTACATGTTTCGATTTAAACTGAGATTATTTAAAGATCCTTCAGGAACTTTCTGTGAGAAAGCAGACCTGGAATCTACAAGAATAGGAACAAAAACAATGCAAAAATAATCAATAATTGCCCCGCACCGAAGCGGGGCCTTGTAGTACCCCGTGCGTATATGATATACGGTGAGAGCATCTCAATATTTTCATCTTTCCGGTTTATTTTTTCGTCTTTCTTGTTTAAACCGGTTTATGATTGGGAAAGACGTTGAAGTATTCAATTCAATGGGCTTCGAAGTTTTGAAGAATGTTGTTTTTAGAAAAACAGAACTTCAAGAGACTAACATTGAAATAGGAGACGAAAGAAGTTGAATTGAAAGAAGTGGGGAAAGTGGTTTTCACAGCATTGATATGGCGGATAAGTTTGAGAAACATTGTCTTGCCAAGCTGGATGGACTCGACAGACGCGAATTAGGCTCAATCTCTTAGGCCCATTCGATTCCAAAGCCAAATGTTTCATAGGCATTAAAGTTATTTTATGTTTCACAATGCTGCACTTATTCTTGTATAAGAAACTCAACTCTCGTATCGCTAAAAAATTAAGCAACTCCAGTACTGGGAAAAAATTATTCAAGAAACTATTTACTTTAGTAAAGGAAGTCCTTCGCATATTTTTACTTTAAGGTACTCGAGTAATGTCTAAACATTGGAAGGCTTCAGAAACTTCATTTTGAAATGTTCACGAGGGCACAGGAAGTAAACATGAAGACTGTTTAAGAAACTCATATGAAACTCATAAGAAACTCTGAGTCCTTAAAATCAGACAATTTTAAGAAATTTTCAGTACTGGGTAAAATTCTTAGTTTCTTATAAAAAATACGTGTACAGGTATTTAGCATTTAGTATTTACTATTGCTAGTTTATATAACGTGTGACAATAGTCAGTAAGTCAATCTAACAATCTATGTAACGAACTGTTAATGTCTAGATAGTAAGATGCTAAAAGTTTTGTTATTTATTACCTTGGCATTAATGTTTCATCAATGTATGCAAGCCTACATGAAGTAACTCTGGCGAGCTTAATATGCACTGCTGGCATTTCGTTGTGTTATCATGTTTTATATACTATTGCTATCTTCCTTAACTTGCTTATTACTTGTATCAAATTTAGGTAAGGTGCAATTTGAAGTTCACAGCGAAGGCGGGGATGACCCTGGTGTAAAAGGAGAAGCTTCCATTATTGTCAATGGAATTGAATGTTGCCCAAGAAAGAAGGGACATAATGTTGTGGTATTGGATGAGATTGGAAATGTCGTTGCAACCAGATCATTTAATACTGTTGAACCGTCAGAGGGTATGGCAATGGCAAAATTCTTAGATGAAATTCCAGAACAACATATTGCTTTGATTGCAGTTCAAGATACAACAGGTAAGAAGACAGTGCAGTTATTGAACTTAGAGTTTTTGTAGTCGGTTTTTGTGGCTTTTTTTCTTTTACTTTTACAGCTCACGTTTCATTTCAGGTCATAATCGATAGGGAAGCTTTTCCTTTTTTGTACATTTTTTTTCTTAGAGAGAGATATAATTTATTTATTCCAAAAGGCTGCTGGTCGAAAATGTTTGATTTCTCAGAAACGAAAGGTCTGATAAAGACGACACAGTCATTTTCTAGAAGCCTGACTCGTTTAGTATTATTTGTTGTATAACTTTTGCGAAATACAAGTGGTCGCTAGAGAATTCACAAGCAAGAAAAAAGTAATCATTTGTTAAAATGAGGTTGCACTTCGTCAGAAGTTGTTCGAATTTTTCTATGTAGATAGAAGGAAACTATTATAAGTCTTTCAATTGTCCTGATTCTGCACTGTAAAAAACTTTCATTGTAACATTCTTACATGATTTAATTACTTTTGGCAAAGTATTTCTGTTGTTGACAATATAGGTTTGACGACAAAACTGCTCTGAAGTTTGGCTCAACTATGTTTAGCGGAAAGAAATTGATCGAAAGATGTAAACTCTTATGAAACAGTTCTAATGAGTTACTTAATTCACACATACAGTACCTTACTGTTGCTTTCTAACTTGTCAGTGACTCAAGTTACACAAAAATATTTTCATTATGTCTATCAGCGATACTCTTGTGATTCCATCCTGCTTTCGTGTTTGAATAGACTCGTGTAGGTTCTGGTTAGCAGTAAAAATCTGTGGAAATTTTTGGATTGAAGGGAGTGCAAGGACTGACCTTTCAGGACTGACCAAGCATTTTCTCGAAGATATCGATTGTGAGGAATATAAGTCGTCTGATTAGAGTCAACGAAACGTTGTTGTGTCAAATGCTACAAATTTTTCAATCGTCTTGGATCAACAAGCTTGTTAAAGCAATTTTGAATTTCTGGTAAACTTTTGCTTGAAAATTGGCGCAAGATCATGTTTTAATGTTAACTCTTGTTGTGTTTAAGGTTCAGGAGTCGAGAAAGCGGAGGCTGCCTTGAAGAAACTTGGAGCCGTAGAACCAGTGGACCCTGGCTATAAGGGATCATGGGCATTTGCTGGTTTCAAGGGAGCTCACCACACAAAAAACTGGGTAACTCAAGTTGCAAGACCACGTTATCATGGCCCTGCAATGGTTGCCGACATGATTGACACACCTGCAGCAGATCAAGGTAATTTATTATTGTTCACATCAGTTGGATGACTGTCGGTTCAGTGATGTTTTTGATTATTGAAATGATATCGTCGTTTTGTTGCTGAACATTTTGTTATTTTAAAAGAATCAATGGTTGATAAATTCTGATCATAGAGCAACAAAGGCAGATTTCGTAGCCCTAGCTCCTCACAATCCATCCGTGATTGAAATCAAAGGAAACCTTTTAACTCTGTATTGCAACTTCAGCTTTGTAGCCTTTTAATTGCATATTTTTACCGTTTCATGTCGATAAGGGAAAAAAACACCTCCGGGTATGTGAGCACTAAAAACTGGGTACTTTAAAACACTGTCAAACGCACGTAATTGATCATAATCAGAAGGACAGAGCTGACACATACCGGGTGTCCCAGAAAAACGCAACAAATTTGAAAAATTGCGATGCAAGTTGTTTCCAACTCATGATCAAAAGACTATTGTTAGCTAAATCTGCATCTGCAATGGTTAGATTAAATTTCGATATATTTTAAGGTATTTTTGATAACGTGGTTATTGAGTTAATAATCAGGAAACTTCAAATTTGCTCTTAGGGCAAAACCAGTTTCAGATAAAAAAAATAAAGGATAAACAAATTTCAAGCTAGGCATTGTCTGCAACTTCACTGCATTGTTACTGACAAGGACACAAACTTAATTAAAAAACTTTGGCAAAGGGACCATGGGAATTTGCTGTTCGTTGTTTTTGTCTTCTTATTTTTATTCAATCTTTTATCTAGCTACTACATATATTGATGTAACTAATGAAGATCGAATATATATATAAATAAACTAAACACTATAATGAACATGAAATCAAATAATCTGAGAAGCTTTTTTTTACATATTATCATTTTTTTTACATAAATAAATATCTATAAGATACATTTGTTACAGTGGCATAATTATTGTCATTCAGTCGAAGGTACAAGGCATTGTTTAACCATTTTCATATCGGCAAGCATTACATTGACACTCAGGTCCTTCCCAACTTGTTATCAATCGTTTGAAAATGGTCAGATTCTCGGCTGTTTTAAGATCATTTGATAATCCATTCCAAATTTTTGGTCCAAGTGATCTATAGCTATTTGATCCAAAAGTTACTTGATTTGGCCTGTAATGGACTAAGTCGAATGTGTTCCTAAAGGACCTGCCACTAGATTTAAATTGACATATATCTTGCATAAAATCTTATCATGTATTGTTTTATATATCTCGATGCAGAGTTTCCTAAGGTGATTGATGTTCATTGAACATTTCTTGCACTTCGATAGCAAACCATTACAAGAACTTGTGTGATCATTTATCTGAAATTGCAGTTCGCTTTTATGCAGGTTTTCAATTTTTTTTGACGATTTCACTGAGGAAAAATGCCAAAGTAGGGGACAATTATTAAAATTTGAAAACACAAAGCTTTCTACTAGAATCTTGTTTTCCTTGAACGTGTAAATGACTTCAGTTTCTTCCGGACATTTAGTTGCGTCGCCGCTTTTCTACAAAGATTAGAAATATGAATGTCAAAGTGCAGTTTGAGAAGCAGAGCCGATTTTTCGGACGTTATTTCAGTCTCCTCCGGACATTTAGTTGCGTCGCCGCTTGTCTACAAAGATTCGAAATATGAGTGTCAAAGTGCAGTTTGAGAAGCAGAACCGATTTTCGGACGTTATTTCTCTGCCCTGGATAAAGATTTTTCTTCTCCAGATGTGTCTTTTCTATCTTTCCTTACTGACAAAGCATGGAATTTGTCCTCAGTTCATGAGATATTAAGTCTCAGGGGAGTTCCTCATGCTCATTTACAATTGAAAGTGTAACCCTAATAATGCCATGGTCAATTTAGAAAAAGTAAAGAACGCTTATGTGCACTTAAGAAGCATGACTGTGCTTTGATAGAAATTTTGTGAATGTGTGTGTTTAATGCAAAATAAAGTTGTGTGTTTCCATGTTTTGCCAGAATGCTCTGTAATTGCAGGGATTGTCATGCTTTATGATTTTCCATTATCTTTTGCTCAAATGCTGGCAGCTCTGGTCTTGACCCAACAGCAAATTTGAAGTTTGCTGATTTTCTCCATAATCAAGTTTCCAAAAATCTGAAAAGTATATCAAAATTCAATCGAAATCATTGCAGATTTGAATGAAAATAATCATTTCATAATGAATGTGAAACAGTCTGAAGTAAATTTTTTTCAAATCTGTTGCATTTTTGTGAGACACCTGGTATGTAAAAGGAAGTCATTAAACAATCTGATGTAATGAAGTGCTTGATCATACAATTTTTTTGAAATGGTAAATCAAGAGTTTTAGACATAAGGAAGGATCTTGTCGAATGTTGCCTTATTTCGATCAACAATTTTGGAGGGAGTTAGGAGGACTGGAAATGACTCTTCACGCACGCGTGCCCAGTTTCCGTTGTGTCCATCAGAAGTTGACTGCATGTAATTAAAATTTTGCAGCAGTATGCTAATCATAACAGCTCCAACGTTCAGCGTGGTGATATTATCGTATATATATATATATATATATATAGTGTACGATTGAAGAAGATACAACAACATAAGAAAGCAGGCGTCAAGTTGATCTTTTGCGCATTTATTTTTCTTCCAGTGCTAACTAGTTTCGCCCACTAGGGCATCTTCAGAGCAACTGATTAAATTTTAAAGTGTAACCTCTATTTATAGCAGAAGCTAAGTCCATATAAGGTTATGCAGTTAAACTGTATCCTTATAGGGTTTAATAAAGTTTTGTTTCTTTCGCATACATATATCCGAGTCTAGTGTGGTATCTGGACAGAGGATCAGGGTTGCCATTGCGGACACCTGATTCAATAAGATTTTAAATGTATCGTATTTACTAGGAGACAGAATCGGGATTTGGATTTTTTTCGCACTGAAATGACGAACATTTTTACAATCAAAGAAATTTACTTTATCTGTATGTATAATACTTTTATAATCAGTTTCAGCAATTAAACTTTACATTACATGGAGAAACGTAAGACGAAAAATTGTCCACATTATCTGTATCTGTAGAATATGATATACACATACACCTTAATTATAGTGATAACGATTAAGCATTAATTCCTTTAACCAACTACCGGGTGAAATTGTCATCCCGTGGTTATTACATTCTAATTGAGGGAGGTTAGGTGATTTTTTACTTTGCAGCAAATTGTAAAGGCGAAGACAGATATAAAAAGATAATAAAATTCAGAATATTTTGGTCTTTAAATCATCGAAATTGTATGAGGCAAACAGAAATTATACGATTTATAGTTTTTACGAATTGGGATAAATTCTTGAAAATATTTCCTAGATCTCCCAGTAAAACAGGTGACACAAAAATGACTACATTTTTAGTCAGAAGTGTTACATATCATACAATAACTCTTAATAGAGATGAGCTAAAATCTTGAAACTTGGACAAGATATGCAATACACTTCGAAGAAAAATTATTGGGGTCACTAACCCTAGCAACAAACGTTACCATGGCAACAACAGTTCTTATCCTAGCAACAGTAATGTAGTAACAAATATGACTGTTAAAAAACTGCTAAGCCGCATATATATCATTATTAATGATTAATACTTAGGATTATTGGGGCAGCTTACCCTAGCAACGTGAATCACCATGTTTGTTTTTTTCGTGTGGACGGACGATGAAGTTGAACTGCTGCTGAATGTCGTTAATGAATATAAAGTTGAGAAGGCAATGGAGATATGGTGGTTTATATCGCCTTTGAGAAAGCTGTGGTAGGCTAGTAATAAGCATAGAACGTAGCAAATTCTCACGCCTTCTTATGATTGCCGTGCGGATGTTAAACAGGAAAATATGCAGCTCTAAACAGGCAATCAAACTTGGCAATGAGGACAACAGCATTGCAGCAAAATCGTCCGCCATATTGGATGAAATGTGGAGTCGAGGCCGTGACGTCAGCGTTTTCGGAAAGCTCCGTTTTCACCCGTCCACACGACAACAGGAAAACGGCGTTTTCAAAAATATCCACTCTGGAGAGCGTTTTTGAAAAGCTTCGTTTTCGGTGGCCGAAAACGCCGTCTTCGTGTGGACGGGAACCCAAAACGGATAAAAAAAGATTCGTTTTCAAAAATATCTGGATACGTGTGGACGTGGCCTAAGAGTGTGCTAAATTGCGTGGGTTACGTGGGTCGGAAAATTTGCGTGAGTCGTGAGTCGTGAGTCGTGGGTCGTGGGTAAATTTGCGTGGGTCGTGGGTACTTTTTGGAGGTAATTTTGCGTGAGTAATCTTGCGCGAGTGAAATTTTTTGCGTGGGTAACCGATTTTGCTTGGGTCTAACTTTTTGGTGCGTGAGTGGCACATTTTGCGTGGGTAACCAATTTTGCGTGAGTCTAATTCCTGCATTATAGCCTATTGTTATTTAGTTTCTTAATTGATTGGTTATATATGTCATTATTTCCAATCTCTGATTGGTTTATCCTTGGCAAACTGGGCATGTTACACATGAATTTTATTTTAGCACACTCCATGACTAAATATCATTTTTATTTACCATAACAGTCGTGGCCAAAAGTTTAAGACCACATTTTACGACATTTTAGTNCTTGCGCGAGTGAAATTTTTTGCGTGGGTAACCGATTTTGCTTGGGTCTAACTTTTTGGTGCGTGAGTGGCACATTTTGCGTGGGTAACCAATTTTGCGTGAGTCTAATTCCTGCATTATAGCCTATTGTTATTTAGTTTCTTAATTGATTGGTTATATATGTCATTATTTCCAATCTCTGATTGGTTTATCCTTGGCAAACTGGGCATGTTACACATGAATTTTATTTTAGCACACTCCATGACTAAATATCATTTTTATTTACCATAACAGTCGTGGCCAAAAGTTTAAGACCACATTTTACGACATTTTAGTGGATACATTTGTTGATGCAAGTAGCCTCAATGCTACTGCTTTGACATTTGAGTTGTCTTTGAGTTGTTTCAGGTCAACTTTCCATGTAGATTCCGAATTTCGATGTTGTTTTTTGAAATTTCTCGCCATTTTGCTATGACGTCACAATGAAATCTATAGAAATTATCGGAAATTGTAGTGGTCCTGTCGACAAGGGGTTGACCCAAAAACTGTGTCACTCACATGTATTTGACATCAATCCATGCAGAATTCATTTCTTTGATTTGTTTACAAAATATCAAAACTGCGCGAAAAGGACGGCTTCAGGGAAACCTTCACATGAAGGCTTTCAGTCCACAGCTATGGCCATTTCATATTTTTTCATATATATTTTCATATTTGATTCATTTAGGGAGGGTTGCCCTTCAGCAAAGGCTGATTTAAGCTATTCAGAGAGGATGCCTGTTTGGACTCAGCTGGGAGGCTATTCCATAATTTTGCTCCCCGAAAAGAAAAACATTTTTGCCCATTCGCAGATTTTTCTTTGGTAACCCTACGTCATTGTCAGTATTACGGAGGGTACGGGCGGAGCATTGCGAGTTTCGAGTTTCTTTTCTTGTTTCTTGCGAGTCCACACAAGTATTGTGGAGCCAGCTCATTGAGTGATTTGAAGACCATTGTTTCAGACTCATTGCTAATAAGTTGTTGAATGGTCTTCCAACCTAGCCCTTCGATAAGTCATCTGCTTGGGGTCTCAAAGCTGCTATTCGTTACGATCCTGGCAGCCCGGTTCTGAAGCTTTTGCAACTGGTTGATTTCAGTAAGACCACAACAACCCCAAACAGAACAACAGTATCTAAAGTGAGGCTCAACAATACCCGTGTAGAGAGTTTTCAGAGTCTCCCTTGGTAGAAACTTCTTGGCATGTTTTAAAAAGCCAACAGCCCTTGAGACCTTGGCAGAAACAGCCTTAATTTGTTCTTTCCAATCCAAGGAACAGTCCGAGGGGCATTTTACTTCGGAAATCTCGTACACCCTTCCTGGAAATCCGGAAAAAAATCCGGAAATCCTCAAGAAATTATTTGGAAATCCGGAAATCCCTGGAAATCTCCAGGAAATCCCAAAAATCCTGAAATCTCTCAAATGCTGCTTTAGCTGCGACTTTTTTACAAAGTCTTCGTAATGGTACTAAAGATGTGTCCAAACATCGGTCAAAAAGTGTCATCAACTTCAACAAAGCTCAATAAACGCAGCGCTGAGCCCGAGCAGTTGAAAACTAGGTGCTAATGCAGTCGGAACAGTCGATTTGTACACCAAGGTATTTCGTTTTTTGGACTATTTCAAGCACATTTTCACGAATATTCAATTCTAAATTATGATTTGAGCTTTTGAGAATGTTACGTTTCTGCTTGGTGGTAATAAGCACCATAAGTTTAAGACCACCATTGGGATATGTAAAAAAATTCTTTGCTTATAATGTAAAAGCCTTCGATATTCGTTGATTAGAATAATAAAATAAATACTTGAAAATTTATTGCGAATAAATATGCGGTTTGTTGCTTCAGACTATGAGGAAAGGGCTGGTCTTAAACTTATGGCCGTAGCTGCTGACTGAAAGCCTTCATGTGACTGTTTCCCTGAAGCCATCCTTTTCGCGGAGTTTTAATATTTTGTAAACAGATCAAAGAAATCAATTTCGGATGGATTGACGTCAAATCCAAGTGAGTAACACATTTCTTGGGTCAACCCCCTTGTCGGCAGGACCACTACAATTTCCAAAAATTTATATAGATTTCATGACTATTTTAGGCATTTTAAGTTAATCTACGCAATACATAATTACAAATTTTCATCCATACCTACACCCACTGACTAGATTCTGCCGGCACAGGTGCATGTATTCAGCAAATTATGGACTCGAGACACATTTTTCTTGTAAAAATGTAAAATATTTGTAAAATTTTCATTGCAGTCAGTTGGTTTCCTCAAAATTTCTGCTTGTTCCGCTCACATCTGCGTCTTTTCTCCCCATGTCCTCATTTACTTTCATTTACACTCCATCAGAATCACTGCTTTATAACGCTATAAAATTATATTTCACAAATGGCAGCATTTATCATGATTCTATTGTTGGGGAGACGAGATAGGGTAAGTCCGAGAAAAATTATGCGTCCCCCGTGCTAGGGGTTAAAGTGCATGCGTAGTAGCGTTTTGGGGTTAGAGCTCTGAAAAGGCTTGAAGCATGGAGCTTCGATCAGAAATCAACTTGCCGTTTTATATCGTTTTATGTTGAAACAGTGGACTAATTCCAGCTAAGTTTCACTAATAAACAGCTACCAAACTCGTTCAATGAAGTGGAATGATCACAGGTATGATAACACCAAGACTGGCCTAAAGTGGAAAGTATCCTTCGAAGAGCCATGAATCAACACGAGAACTTGTTGAATTAAATTTCCTGTAAACTGTTGTTCGGCATTATCGCCTATGTTAACCCGACATCGAAAGTGAAACCGGCTCCGGTATTTATCATTAAAAACCGTTTATGTGTAGCTTTTGTAGTTGTATACTTAGTTGTTATTCAGTTTCATGTTCTTTATGTAATGGCCATGGCCATGGGGTAGTCATGGTCTTCTGCTCTCTGTGGTATCGTCCTTGTAGTGTAGTAAAATACAGTTTTTGGTCAAAAGTTTCAGACCACCTTTTAGTCGATAACATTTGTTGGCGCAACGAGATCCAATGCTACTGCTCTTTACATTTTGTAGTTGTTTCAGGTCCAATAACCATGCAGATTCCGAATTTCAATGTTGTTTTTTTCTAATTCTGCGCCGTTTTCTATGACGTCACAATGAATTTTATATAAATTCTTGGAAATTACAGTGGCTCTCTGTCGTTTTTGCCCCCCCCCCCCCCTTACCAAACTTTTTTTATTAGCTCTAACGCTGAAACTTCTTCACTTTTATTAAAATTTAATTGGCAATCAAAAAATTAAAATTTCAAAGCCTACTGTTTAAACACGTGACCACCAGATGCCCTTATTTAGAGACAGGTCACAATGAAGATCATTAAAATGGCTTCAATTTCTTTCAATGTTCTCGAATCTCAACAATATATATACCATTCGATTTATCTCGATGAATACTTTCATTTGACATATACTTTATCTATATTTGCTGACATCAGCAATTTTTAAATTGTATGACGTTATCAATCTTTACGACGTCATATTTCTAATTAATTAGTAATTTGTGCATGAAAAAATCATGGAATGATTTCAAATATTGAGGAAAATGATTGATTTCACCAAGTAAATGCGAAATTGAAGGTGTTTAATCATCATTATTGCGCTAACAACTTTGCATTGAATCTAATTGTCCTTAATTGATTAGTTATTTAATTAGGAACCAAAAATATTCATATAAAACTACATGAAACTGCAAAGTAAGGCCATCAAGATGGTATTTGAATAGTGTTTTTGCTGCTGCTATCCAGTTATTTAGTAAAAATATACCTTGTTATGCTAATAGCTCGATTTCGTCAAAATTTTCATTGTTTTGGTTGCCTACCAACCAGTCACGCGATTACAGACTAATTAATTCTATTTTTGGAATCTCCTTTGTTCACTTATGATACAGTGCAAGTCTCACAATCATAGCTTTTATAGTTGCGGAGATAATTAGGGAGCGAAAAATGCCCCCCCCCCCTTTAGAAAATCGATACAAATTTACACGTTTAAAATAGAGTTAAACTTTTGGCCACGATTATAGTTCGTAAGTTCGACTGTAGTTTGTAAAAATTTTATATTGAATTTTATATTGAATTTTATATTGAATTTTATATTGAATTTTATATTGAATTGAATATAAAAAAGGATCGTAAGTAAGGCAATTTTTTTATTTTGCCGAGAGCACTGTTTTCGATCACCGTTTTCGATGCCTTTTATTCCGTGGCAGCATTTAGCAAATGTAATCTTTTTTTAATTTCAATGTAATTACAAATGTCGAGGTAGAAGCTATACAACGTAAAGTTTTAGAAACTTATTCATCATAATATTGACACTTTCTTGGTTGAGCCCCTTTGCTTTTTATCACCAGTGATTATTTGGCAATGGTTTTGAGACCATATTTTCGAAATTTCAGCTCGCTATGTATACAGCTGATAGTTTCCTGATTTTTGTTCAGTAGATTTCTTTACTAGATTACGCAATATAGACCTCATTAAAGGAGAACTCCGGGATAATTTTGACATGAGCTTATATGGGGTAGTTGAAGCTGAGAAAAGTGATCGTAAAACAATTTTTTATGAATAACGAATAGTTTTAGAGTTATCACCCATTTAAATAGTNGAGAACTCCGGGATAATTTTGACATGAGCTTATATGGGGTAGTTGAAGCTGAGAAAAGTGATCGTAAAACAATTTTTTATGAATAACGAATAGTTTTAGAGTTATCACCCATTTAAATAGTCGTTTTCTGCGGGACAATTCTCGGAATGTTGTCGTTTCCGAGAATTAATCCCCTATTGTGACGTCAAATGTGATCACTGGTTTTCGTGCGCGAGATCAAAGAGAACCTTGAATAGGGCTATTTGTATGCTTGGTGCGTTGTTCCTCTCCCCTTTACTTCCTGGGTATCGCAATTTCTACCGGTTGCACGTCGAAAATGTTTCATTGCAGCCCTTAAAACTGCTTTCGAGACGGCAGTCGGAGAAATACTGGACAATAAAACTGGTTGTGCTTGTGAATGCCGATGGTGCTGCAAGAAGAGATCCCATTCTTTGGCCTAGCAAATGCAGTAAACAGAGGAGGAAAACTTAAACCTATCGAATCGTCGTGCGTTTGGAAAAATCTGTATGTCTGTAATTTTCAAGAAAGAAGATAGAGTCAAAGTTTTCTTCGAAATTCTCCCTCGTTTCTCCAACCCACAACAATGATTCCCAAGGAAAGGGCATCGTGGATTAGCTAAGAATCAGGACCGGTGTATTCTATAACTTGATTTTTAAATAGTATGTTATCAGACACTGGCAGATCCCATCACCTTTTGCCTCAACCAAATTAGAAACTCACAGATGTCAGAAAAAACACTTGCAGATGGCAAAGACAACATTTTATTAGGAAAATGTTCAAAATTTTACAGATTATGTTTTAGATAAATCAAATACCCACCTGTCTGGCTTGTTCCAACCCCTCTTTACTAGCCCAGATTTATTCTGCAACACCTGCTTGTCGGGTACCCATGCCTAGGGGGTAACCCTTTGTTATAATAATGTTTTCAGTGTAGCTTGTTTATGTCAATATTTGCAGTCTGAAATTGTTCATTATGTCAACATTTATGGTTCTTGAACAGAATAATAAGCAATAGTTTAGTATATTGGGTCTTTGAAACCACAAAATGAACAGGAAAAATCGCTATTTCAGCAGATTTCAGTGAGAATTTTGTAAAAATCAGTAGCAATATTTTGGTTTTCAAGATATTGGGGTGGAGACAATATTCAGTAGTGGGTAGAAAAAGGGTGACATTTACTCTCCCTTTTTTGAAACAGGAAGTACCACATTGTAAATAACAACTTACTTGTCCAGGTATCTTTAACCCTTTTAACTTGGAGTGACATGGCAAAGGGTTCAGGAAGAGTAGTTAACCCAAAATGGCAGAGACCGGCATGCTGAATGAAAGGCTCCTTCTGTAAACATTAAAATCGGCAGGGGCATATACCGGGTGTCTCAAAAAAAAGTATACAGATTTGGTCGACCCTAACGATGAGAATTTAGCGTGAATCAAACCGAAAACATTTTTAAAACATACCTCTATAGTCAACTTGAACACTGATACCTTGTTTGTGGATACTGGTGCTTTTAGCGTTGAAATATTAATCTTCAAAGGACAAATTTGCCTCGACCTCCAAACCAGAGCTTTGGCGTTTTGGCCTAAGCAAATTCTTGAAGCACAGTGAATAAGTTAACAATAGACTAAAACATTTTGAAACAGGAGGAGAAAAATTTAAAACTGCACAGCTGATACGTTTTAAAAGTGATAATTTGCGTGACACTTATCATCAAGGGAGCTCCGAAGTAAACTTCTTTCATTTTAATATCAACAATTTATTTCACGAAGTCTACTTTGGAGCTCCCTTGATGATAAGTGTCACGTAAACTGAATTTTGCAAAACGCAGCTGTTGTGCAGTTTTCAATTGTTCTCCTCTTGCTTCAAATTTGTTCAAGCCTATTGTTGACTTATTCGCTGTGCTTCAAGAATTTGGTTTGGCCAAAACGCCAAAGCTTTGGTTTAGAGGTGGAGGCAAATTTGTCCTTTGAAGATTAATATTTCAACTCTCAAAGCACCAATATCCACAAACAAGGTATCTATGTTCAAGTTGACTATCGAGGTATGTTTTTAAAATGTTTTTAAATTGATTAACGCTAAATTCTCATCGCTAGGGTCGACCAAATCTGTATACTTTTTTTTGGGACACCCGGTACTTTGATAGTTTCTTAGCTTTTATAAAGTTTAGCTGCTGAACCCCTCACTTCATAATTAAGTATTAACTGTGGACTGTATACCAAAACAGTAATTAGAATTTGAAGTAAAATAGCTATTCTGCAGCAAGTTGTAATATGCAGTTATACTTCATCAAAAGTTGGTATGTCATCCAAGAATATTTAATCTACAATACCATATTACTTTAAAATAGTTAGAAATATAGGCGAGTTTAAACATATAACTTTGAAGTCTTCATCATCAGCAATCTATGATTTATCCTCTGCCTTTATTTTCTGAGTATGCTGGGCATGTTTGTTGGAAGCATTTTCAACCTTTATACCTGAAAAGCAGAATGGTAAATTCAAATAAATATTTCTTTGGACAGACTTATAGTACTTATAGTACCTTCTCGAAAATAAATTTTACAATGTTCAATAATGGTTCAATGAGTTAGTCTGTCTAGACTTCTTGAAACTTGCAGGGCCATGGCCTAACTAAAAGGCAGGTCATACCTTTCCCCTTCATATCTTAAACTGATTTGCTACAAACGGCATTTGTTGATCAGAGAACTTGAGCTANGGTATGTGCCGCCCATATGGGTGGGTTTTTGGGCCCAAAATTCTCTAAACAAGGGTCATTTTTCGGCAGATTTTCCATAAACATGGGTCGGTTTGGCTGAAATCGCCAAAAATGGCTAAAAATGGGTGGTTTTCCACCAAAATTCATCATAAAAGTGGGTGGCTTTCTGAAAACCGGGCGGCAGACCCCCGTCCATCCACAAGTCATGTACCCCCCCGGGCCGTTTGCAAGGCCACTGCTCCCTGGATATCAAGGTAATGATATTGGCAAATATATTATTTAATGGTGGACATGTTCAAATCGATTTTAAAATTTACCTGACTGAAATCGGCCACTCCGTTGTGAAATTATGAGAGATCTTCTCGAGAAACCCCCTTTAAGAAACGTTCAAAAAAGACCTAAAATCACGACCGAATTGTTCTGATTTCTGTCATACAGCTATAACTTCAACACGTTTTAGCACTTGTTATCCTCATCCTCCCAAAGGGATAACACGTGCTAAAGCATGTAAAAACCATAGAATTCCGAATTGATTACGTCACGCGCGCATAGCAACTGCGATCTTGGTTCTAAACAACTCGTTTCTATGCTCCAGTAACCATTCATGTGTAATGACAAGCATTATGTGACTGTTTCTAACTCGAAATTTCGCCTTTAAAGACCCTCTGCTAACCATGAGGCTTTGCGTGCTGCGCATGAGAAAACAGCACAACACAGGCCTAGCATCAGAGACTTTCAGATAATCTGAAAGTCCATTTGCAGTGCATTCTTGGACAGCAACAGAGTGCAAAGGCATATGGTTAGCAGAGGGTCTTTAACGGGTCTTTAAATGCTCCGGAAAAGCGTAGCCTCCAAATCTTTTCTTTTGTCCAAATCTCCCCTGGGGTTCTGCTCCATGCTCTGATCAGATCACATTTTCTCCTAAAATTTACCAATCAGGTGCCGTCATTGTATTTACTTCCGCGTTTCGCTGCAAGGCTTAGGCCAATTTTGACCGTTTTGACCACCATCCCAAAAAAAACATTGCACGCTCGGATAAACCGATTTTCATCAAAATTTCAACAGGAGAAGATTCTCCATGCTTTGGACCATAAGTTTTTTCAGCATCGCCGTGCGATCGCAACAAATAGCTGATTTGTGGCATTTTGAAACTCATTGCAGCCATTCATGGGCCTTTATTGGTAACAGATTCCACACAAATTACCAAAAAGAGGAGCACAAACTGAAAATGTGAGGCAGCACTAGTGCATAAACTCACCTCAACTGGTTTTGATAACAAATATTCACTTTTTCTGCCGCAATCTACTGCCAGTTTCACCAACAAATCGTTCACATTACTTCCTTCGCGACAACATAGTCAACAAAAAAGGCGCGAAAACTTCAATGATCAGCTCCATGCCTTTCATCGAACAACATACCATTCCAATGAACTGTAATATGGATCGACAGTAAATAACAAATATATGAAATTGCCACATTCAAGCATGGGAAGAGCTGTACATACAATGTGGCCAGAAAGAACGCTTTCGTGATGTGCTCTTCAACAAACCTTGCTCTCATTCCATTCCATCCTGTATCCAGCTTGGGCCATCCTTGCAAGTTTACCAGCACTAAAAATTCCGGACCCTCCTCTCGCAAGAATGGAGAAAGAAATTTGCATTTCATGGTTGACTATTTCGGGCATTTTAGGACAATCTACGCAATACATAATTACAAATTTTCATCCATACCTACAAGCACTGACTAGATTCTGCCAGCAAATGTCCATGTATTCAGCAAATTATAGACTCGAGACACTTGTTTCTTGTAAAAACGTAACATTTTTCATAACAAGTGTAACATTTTCATTTGTAATAATGTAACATTTTCTAAGGGTGATGATTCGTAGAAAACGGTTACAAAATTGTCGAAGTCTCCACTTTGGAACTGGAAAACATAGAATCGACATAGGCATTCTAAGCCAAAGAAAATGATGTTTACTCAAAAATTTTCCTGGGGATGCTGATTTAGAAAACAAAGTGTTAGAAAATGGTCTGAAATTATATTTAGCACAAGCAAACATGGGATCAGGAGAGGTGTTCTAAGCCAAAGTAGAGGGCGTGTCCACAAAATGTTCCTAGGGGCTACGCCCCCAGACCCCCTCATTTTTATACCTCAAGTCACTTTGCTTTGGCCACGACGCTGGTTGATAATTGTCAAATGCATGTTTCTCATTGATAAAGAACTTCACAGTCGATTCAATGATTGCGGAGCTGCGTCAATTAGGGATCCCTTTTTAAAGAAAGAGAGCATTTTCCGATGATCTAAAGGCTGTCATACGTTGCTATCTCGAACACTGCTCCTGCTAGTGAACTTTGGGGCTTGTACTGCCACACCCTGAACCGGGCCCTTTGGATCTGCTAGCCACCCTGCAGTTTTGGTGCCAGACCGCCCCTATCGCTTCTTCAACCAAGAAATGTAAAAAGAACGAAATCATCAACAGAAGCTGTTACTTTTTCGATATCATTTGGGTTGGTAATACATTTTCTGGTTAAAAGCACTTTGCAACTCATAACCAAAATTGAAAAGTTTCTAAACTATGAATTGTCCTTTCATCGCTTCTAGTACAGATAATGAGAGTTTTGAGAAACTTTCGATGCTTGATCAAAGTTTTAGTATCTTAAAAAGATACGTGTATGCTTCCATAAGTTTGCAAAGTGCCGTACAAGTGTTCAGCTTTGCTCTGATTCTGCTGTGTTGTTTAACTGTAAAGGGGTGATTTCCTAACGGAGGACCTCTAAAAAATATGATATTTTTCTGCGATATCCGGACAGAATGTGAAATTGATTTCAAGGAACTTTAAAAATAGTATTTCAAATGTTAACTTGTCAAAATGACCAATCTATTTTGTCACAATGAAAACAAAATGTATATTTCTTCCGTTTGTTGTTATTCGTACGTATATTAAACCCAGCATTTCATTTCTTTGTCTTGTACCTGCTACAGTGAAAGGCAATAGTCATTTCTCTTGCGCTAAAGTCAGGATGGAATGGAATGAGAGCAAGGTTTATTGAAGAGCACATCACGAAAGCGTTCTTTCTGGCCACATTGTATGTACAGCTCTTCCCATGCTTGAATATGGCAATTTCATATATTTGTTATTTACTGTCGATCCATATTACAGTTCATTGGAATGGTATGTTATTCGACGATGGCATGGTGCTGATCATTGAAGTTTTCGCGCCTTTTCTTGTTGACTATTATGTTGTCGCGAAGGAAGCTATGTGAACGATTTGTTGGTGAAACTGGCAGTAGATTGCGGCAGAAAAAGTGAATATTTGTTATCAAAACCAGTTAAGGTTTGATTGATTGATTGATTTCAAATATTTAAGGAGGGTAGCCCTTCAGCAATACTGATTTTCAAGGGGCCCTCCATTACAAAATTTACAAAAATTAAAATACTATTATGACCTAAAATAACCTAATACAATTCAATTTCTAATATATTAATAAAAACCCTATAATCTAAAATAAATAATTACAATAAAAGAAAATCCATATGGCAAACACATTATTTACAGCAAGCTACCCCTATATACGTTGTTTAAATCCGTTTAAGGAGGATGCCAGCTTACACTCAGCTGAGAGGCCATTCCAAGACTTGGCACCTCTAAACGAAAAAGATTTCTGTCCATTTTTGGAGTTTTTCTTTGGTAACCTTAGGTCAGTTGCTGTATTCCTAAGATTTCTAGAGGTCAGCTGGGATGTTTTTGTGAAAAGATTACACATGTATTGTGGAGCCAGCTCATGCAGAGATTTGAAGACCATAATATTAGACTCACTAGCAATTAGTTCATCAATGGTCTTCCAACCAAGCTTTTTGATAAGTGGCTGGCCCGGGGTATCAAAGCTGCTGCCAGTTACAATACGGGCAGCTCGGTTTTGCAATTTTTGCAGCTGGTTGATCTCAGTGACACCACAGCAACCCCAGACTGAACAACAGTAGCGGAAGTGTGGCTCCACAATACCTGTGTACATGGTCCTAAGAGTTTCTTCTGGCAGAAAGGATTTTGAATGCTTCAAAAAGCCAATTGCTCTTGAGACCTTGGAAGAAACTGTCTTAATGTGTTCCTTCCAATCCAAAGAGTTGTCTATATGGACACCAAGATATTTGGTTTTTTGTACAACTTCAAGCTCAATATCCCGAATTTTCAGCTTCAAAGATTCACTTTTATCTTTTAGAGCTTTATGCTTTGGTTTTGTGGAAATAAGCATGGAATGAGTTTTCATTACATTAAGNTCCTGCTGGTTAAAGGGGCTTTCTCGAGAAAATCACTGATAATTTCAGAAGGGAGTGGCTGATTTTAGTCGGGTAAATTTTATAATCGATTTGAACATGTCTACCATTAAATGATATATTTGCCAATAGTATTGTCTTGATATCCAGGGAGCAGTGGTCTTTCAAATGGGAATTGTTTTATTGTCTCACCCGGTAGATGTTGCTGATGTAAGAATTATTGTTTCTTCAAAAGCAGAAACGATAGGGAAAGTAAGAACCCGCAGGTTAGAAACCATATTATCAGAAAATGCAAACCGAAATTTCCTATGAAGGTGTTACTATTGACACTTCATTTTTTGCAAGGGACGCAAATTGTCAAATACTGAGTACAGGAAGCAATTTTCAGGCCTCTTAAACTGATTCCAATTTCTAGTTAAAGACCGACCATTGACCCGCATGCTTTGCGATCGTTTGTTTTTATTTTTCAATACTTTCTGACAGTCAGAAACTACGGAGCTGTGGAAAGCAAAATCACTGACTTCGCGCAAAGCATGCTGGTCAATGGTCGGTATTTAAGGTTAAACGTCCAAAAAAGCCATTTTTAAATTTTTTTGGATCTTGCTGTATACTATCTGCGCCAAACGATTTTTACCTCGTTAACAGCGCACTTAAAGCAAGTGAAAGTGGAAATCTGAAAAAATTCTTATTCGATAATTACGTTTTCGTAGGATTGTTACAAAAGTCACTTTATGTCAATGGTTGTACTCTGCAATAGTATCTACCATATTTTGAATCTATAAGCTTTCCCATTATTTTCCTTGCTGTAGTAATTTCTTAATCAATCACTTTCGTTCAAAAACCCCACAAATAATGCTATTATCATGTATACGCATTGAATGTATGTAATGGTAAACCTCTTTTGACTTCTGTTACAGCCACTTGATTTTAGCGAACATGTTTTATATTTAACTAGGCCCGCTCGGCACGGCTGCGCTGTCGTTTGTCTAAGTAGCAGTATTTAGGTAGAAATTTATATCTGCACATAGTGTCCTCAGTTGCCGTAATCGCTTTAGTGGCCATAGTGGCTTTATAGTTGCCTTTAATGGCCTTAGAATAACCAGTAGGGAAATGAGCCCTTATATCATCAGGGGTGAGTTTTCGGTAAGTCGTGGGTGCCTTTTGGTAAGTTGTTTTAGTTGAGTTGATCTAGTTGCCTTTCTTCCCTTAGTGGACTTATTTGCTATAATAGCGTTAGTGGCCTTTTTTTCCTTAGTGACCTTAGTTTCCTTAGTACCCCTTAGTTGCCCTAGCTAACTCCCCTCGTTATTGTAGTTGCCTTAGTTGGTTAAGTTGCCCCAGTGGCCTTGTTCTCGTTCCCGGGTTCTGGTTGTCTTTTTAGAAGCAGTGTAAGGGTTGAATCTCCCTCTGGGGGATTATAGCAATAACCAGTATGGAAATGAGTTCTGTGATGGTGGCAATCGCAGGTTATGATCATGCCCCCTCCACCCTACCACGTCACCCATACGGTGGGATTGAACCTTCGAGGGTTCTGTGAAGGAGGATACCATTGGCGCAAGCCTGCCCCTGCGAAGGTGAATATGGGCATGGATGTGACGTTATTTGTTGTTTACCCTCTAGCATTGACGATCCTCGTGGATTATTCAGATCTGATAAGCCTCAAATTTGGCAAAAGAAATATCAAAAGGACTAAGTATGTTAAGTTCTTAGGTGTTCTTGTTGATGAGCATCTCTCCTGGAAATACCACATCAATGAACTGTATAAAAAACTTTCTAGAACAACTGGACTTTTCTTCAAACTTAGACATTTCATTGCCTTGTCAACTCTTGTCTGCCTCTACAATTCACTTTTTTCATCTTTTCTCAATTATGGTATTACTGTCTGGGGTCTTACCTTTGACTCTTACCTCAGTCCATTATTTCTTCTTCAGAAGAAAATCCTCAGATGTATAAAATTTGAACCATATACTGCTCCATCTGCACCTTTATTTCATTCATTAAAGATAGTGAAACTTGAAGATATGATTCATTTAAATATTTCATCATTTGTTTATAAAGCCATCAATAAACTCTCACCAGTCTACTTCCATAACTATTTCACTCCAAGTTCTGCTACTCATAGGTTTGGAACTCGTCAGGCTACCAGAGGTGATCTATTCATTTCTTTGAAAAGGACCACCCTCTATGGACTCAAAACCATACAATATTTTGGCTCTAAATTGTGGAATACCCTGCCACTTTTCATACGTGTTGCTGGTTCTTTCTCAATTTTTCGGTCTAAATTGAAAACTTTTTTCATAGATTCATATGTCTAATTTGTATAATTGTTGAGGCTCATCTGGTTTGTATATTTTATTTATAACATTTTTAGTTTCTTTGCTTTTATGGGGGGGTTCTCTCTCGATTAGTTTACCTATTTAGAGAGCTCCTCCTTAATCAATCTATCCTATATACCATCATGTAATGTTCTTTCCTTTTGTTTTAGTTTGTAGTTCTGTAAATCCTTGATGTATTTAATTTTAACGTAATGTATTTAATTGTATTGTAATTGTGTAGAATTGTGTGTAGGAGAGATTGATAATCAAATGAAACTGAAACTGAGGAAACTGAAACTGTTCATTGATATCCCTTGATAGCACCATCAAGTGTCGTTAAGTGCATTTAGTCACCCAAACAATCGGCTGTCACTCAAAAAACAATTACCTGCCGAAATAGGCTGCCAATAGATTTCCCCGGTTCATACCCCAGCAGCAGGAGATGACCCCAAGATATCGAATGGGCGTTGCACGCCTCCATTTTGCCGTCGATTTTTCGAGACGAAGAGCGAGCTTCAGGGGACACTGGAAGCACAGTGATCCAGAGCATGGAATAAATAGGAAAAATGAAATTTCGAAAATATGCCAATTTTTACATCCCACTTAAAAACATTTTCCAAATTGGAAAACCCACTAATGAGAAATTAAATTTTCAAGTTTATCAAAATTTCAAGTGGTTGTTTACTTTAGAATTTCCGGTGCAAAGTATCGTTTCCTGCCAACTTTATCATGTCATAACTCAGCCTAGAAACATGCGATTTTCGTGCTCTTTGTACGAAATGGTCAGCAATCAAATGGTGTCCAACATATATAACAAGTTTTTACTTAGAATGTAAGATCATTGGTAGATAGACACTGTTTTGATGGGTACTTTTTGCAACAAATTTCGCGAAAAGTTGGTATTTAAAGTTGAAAACAAAAAATCTAGGTAATTCTAGGTGTTAGTTATTAATACATTAAAATACTAGAACCTATTTGGAGCAATCCTGCCAAAGGGCCCGTTTCAGATCGTTCTAGTTTTTTCGCAAAAAAAGTTTAAAGATTGCATGTGATATCGGTTTTCCTTGCCTAATTTCCTTGCAAAACTGTAAGAGCAACTATTTGGACTTATTTCTTTGAGGCAAGGGTTTTACAAGTGTAGAATTTGTTCTTAAGAAACCAAATGAGGTATTCTGTATAAAGAAAAAAGTCAAAATAGTTGCTCTTACCGTTTTGCATGTATGTATGTATGTATGTATGTATGTATGTATGTATGTATGTATGTATGTATGTATGTATGTATGTATGTATGTATGTATGTATGTATGTATGTATGTATGTATGTATGTATGTATGTATGTATGTATGTATGTATGTATGTATGTATGTATGTATGTATGTATGTTTGTATGTATGTATGTATGTATGTCTGTATGTATGTATGTATGTATGTATGTATGTATGTATGTATGTATGTATGTATGTATGTATGTATGTATGTATGTATGTATGTATGTATGTATGTATGTATGTATGTATGTATGTATGTATGTATGTTACAAGGGTGTCGCACATTCTTTGCTCTGTGCTTTCCAAGATGTTCTGATTTTCAACGATCATTTCGGGCGCGTAAGTATATATTGTATCATGACTAAGATTGTATTTATGCATGTATTCCAAATCAGCTCCTTTGTAAGGTACCTTTATAACGTTTTGAAAAACATCCATAGTCTTGGGGGATTGCTCTTGAAAATATTTGCACGCTCGTTAATGCAACTGATTAAGGTTTTGTCCCTATTAGTGAGCATTGAAATAAAGAAAGCGCATACAGTGCGCACCATTGAACATGGATGTTGACTATGTCAAAGGGAAAGCTATCTTTACAGGTAGCGATCGAAAATCAATGTAAAATCTATGAGGCTTCGATTAACCTTTTAACCTTCTTAAAGTTTATGAAGCCGTATTTTCATAAGTCAGACAGTCGACATTACTGGACCGGAAGCAAATTTAATAGTTAATAAAACGAAAGTGCTACATATTCAAACGGGAATCCTTTTTAAATGTACCCAATAGATTAGTTAGAGCAGAAGATTGCAGCATGCACAATTTTGACTATTTGCTATCGATTTGCCAGTTATGTCCCTGCCGTTAATGTCAGAGATGGACAGCAATAAAATCAAAGCAATTGCTAGCAAAGCGTTCGATCATCGTCTAGCCATGTTATTTTTTGCTTAAATTTACCTGCTTGACTAATATAAACAAGCATTGAGCGAAAGGAAAGGATTACAAAAAGTAAGAAAGGACTGAGCTTGTTTAGGAAACAGCTATAAAGGAATAGCCAGAAAGGAATTATGACAGGGAGGAGCACTTTTAAAGTCTTTGAATATTGTTGCGATAGCATTGGTTTGCATTTCTGGCAAATAGAAAACACCACGGTTCACATTTCCGTTTCCTCTACATTGTTGACTGAATGCTGGGTTGCGTTTTGATGTCAGTGTTGCACCCCTTGGAGTCAGTTTGCTATTTTTTCGTCCTGTAAAAGTTAAGACGTCAACTGTTTGAAATCAAATTTAACAGGAGAATCGTGTTTCAAATAGTTGTGACATGTGTTTTTAGGTGACGGCATGAACGAAGTCAAGGAAGCATTGATCCGAGTTGGAGCAGATGAAAATTTCGAATCTGGAACCAAGGGCTCTTTTGCGCTTCTTGGATACACTGGCGAAGAAAAGGTTATGTGGTTAAAACAAGTTGCAAGGCCACGGGGACAAGGCCCATCCAAAATCATCACGTTTGTTATCACGCCAGAAGGTGCTGAAAGAGTGAAAAGCGGAAACAGTAAGTCGACGTTTTGACTTGTTTATTCATGTGCAGAACATGTCCGCAGACCCCCTGGAACTGCAGCTTTAATCGTTGTGCTTTGTGAATAGAAGCAAATTCTCAACATTAAGTAAAAGCCTCATTCAAGGAAGAGACTTGTTCGAATCATTTTAATCGATTGGGTAGTTTTGCAATATGATTTTGCAAACACGAGATACATTTTCTTAAATTAGCTACTATTTCTCTGTTTTTTTTTAATCATTGCAACATTATCCATGTTGTTGGTGTCTGCATTAATGGCGGTTATTTTTTATAAGTTTACGTGGATCGTAAAACTTTGATGTCAAAACCAGTTTTAAGGATCTAAACGTCTATTGCAATTAGTTCTACCAAGTGCTACTTCAACAAATTTTGTTTGACATTAAAATTTGTTTGCTTGCTAAAGCTAAGTTAGGATTTTATCGAGAAATAGAAGCAAGAATCTTTGAGATCGGTCTATTAGATTAATTTCTAAAATTTCTAAAGAGAGGACGTTTTTTACTGACCTGGTATGCCAGTCCTTCAAAAGATATGATGAATGATTTCCAGAAAATTGGGGAGTGTTAGGTTACTCCAAATCTGAGCCCTTACAGATGACAGATTTTTCTTATTACTGGACAATAAAAAAAGAATGGTTTGTTTTTTCTGAAAGTTCTAAATAATTCCAGAAATTTCTAACACGTCACGATATTTTAAGGCCATTTTCTGTAATAAACTTTTTCTGCATTAGGCAAATAAGGATCTATGGCGTCATCGCATACCTAACTTAAGATACAAAGACCTGATAGAAAAAAGAAGAGATTTTCCAAGATCATGGTGTTACAAAGTCAAAATTTAGCGCCTTTATTGTCGATGGTCGTCGTTAGCTATTGACAGCACAGAGTATTAACTACGGTAGCTCGTTATTTTTGCCAACTATTTGGGTTGGCCTGTTTAACAACGTAATTTTTGTTTGCATGGTTTATTACTTTGCATTTAGCTCAAGAAGAGGATGATGTCTTCCAAGGATACGAACCTGGCCAGTTCTCAGAATACGATGACTTCAAGAGACAGGAGGACCGAGAGTATGAACAGAATTACCCAACACTGAATAATAAGAGTGCAAGAGTGAGTTGTGTATATTTAGTTCATTTTCATTAGTGGCAATTTCGTATTGTGTGATTAATAATGACAGTTTGCATTGCAGATGAAGAGCAAACATCAAGCGTTCTTTTGCGGCGTAGCTGCAATAATATTCCAGTTGAATTAAAACTTCTGATCATCTGTCTAAGGAACGAACGAACGAAATAGGTCAATCTCGATTCCATGTTTCAAAGGGAGTTTACCGCCAACGCTGCAAGGCTATTGCGGGGGTGAAACGAAAATTGATATAAATACCATATTGTGACCACACAATCATGAAAGGCTTTTTTTTTATATTCTCATAATAATTTACAAACAATAACAAAGGTACATAACGATATCACAGGGAGCATGGAAATGCATAGCAACCCTGAAGCCATTTACAATTAACTTAATTACAAACATACATAAAGTACTTAATTATATACGTAACATGCAATCAAAATGCATGAAGTGTCATCGAAGGCCAAAAACCCCACCCCGACAGGGAAGAAGCCACCCCGACAAACAGAAACACCGAAAGAAACACCAAAACGACAAGCCCANCGTAAGAATTTCTGTATTAGAATCAACGGACAACCTATCATCACCATACAGTATTATTTTAAGTATTAGCGCGTTAGAAAGATTTGACAAACCATACGGTTGCAACGTTGCGTTTACACTATCGAGAAGATCCTTCCTGTATGCATCGTAAGAATGGCAGAGCAGCAAAAAGAATCATGAAACGTAAAAGGCAGTGGTAACAAAACCTTGTTAATCTGTCTCTTGTTTTATGGGATGTGTATTTGTCTGATTTCGGTTGTGGTCACAAAACAACTTTCATGGGTGACTGAAATTTTCAACTCAAAATGAACAATGAGAAAAGTAGTAGCTGAATATTCATACAGACGACATGTCACGAGCATAGGTTTCAAATCTTTAAAAAGGTCGGTGTAAAATTCTGTGACCTATTTCTTTGAATGGAATGGCTTGAAAGAAGCTTTAGCTACTTTGTAATAATTCTACCGTCCGACTTTTCAGAAATCTTCAATGTTTTCAGAATTAGAGTGCCCTTCTTCTTTTTTAAGAATTCAAGAAAAATTTTGAAAAAAACTTAAAACCATCGTAATTTCTAAAGTTTTTGAGGAAACATCGAATAATTTTCCAGAAAAACATAGTTTATGAACGTCTACAATATGGTATCAAGCAAAAGTCTTTCACTCTTCTGGTTTGCGATTTAGAAATTTGATGACGTCAATCCTCAAATGAGTTGAAATATGGAATACGCTGTAATTTCGAAAATATTCAAGATTTCTGAAAAGTCCAATGGTAGAGTTATAGCAAAGTAGCTAAAGTTGCTTTCAAGCCATTCGATTCAAAGAAATAAGTCATTGAATTTTACACCGACCTTTTAAAGCCAATTTAAAGATTTGGAACCTATGCTCATGTCACGTGACTTGATCAATTCGCGCTCGAAAATCAGATTTCGGGTAAATGAAGCCATTACAAAGTCTAGCGTCGCACTGGGATTTTGAGAGTGTCTCGTTTGTTTATCGCAATAAATAAATTCAAAAAGCTTGGAAGCTGCTCAAATTATTCAAAAACTTTAGCAGATAGATAGGCAAATGTCTACAACGAAGGTTGACTTTGAAGGAGCGACGAGCAACTTACAGTCGACAGAGTTTGTGGTCCTAACTATGAAATTGTCGACGCAAAGGCAAGTTTTTCACAGCTTTCTTGGCCTAAATTTTTGCTTTGCTTTAAAAAACAGCATGTTCGTGTGTTTATTTCATAGGTTTAGTTAGGTCTGACTAACAGTTGCTACCTATCCTTTCCTACTCACTATTGCGAGGTAGAATAGAGGAGCAATTTTATGCAACTTTTTGCAAATTTCCTTTAGAAACCTATAGTTTACCATGTTTAGCGCAATCATCTATTGAGAATAACATCAAGCCAAAGGCCTTTTTTAAAGATAAAATATGTAACCAAGGCCTTGCAGCAACGCTTTAGAATGTTTTGAAAAACATGTTTGTTTATCCGGTCTTCATTTGCAACATTTCAAGGCCGTTGACTGCAGTTATTTTCCTTTTAATGGTTTTTAACCAGGTCAATCAACGTTAAACGTAAGGATACAACAGCTATAGAAGACAAGTTTATGAGCATTAAAGGGCTTAAATATTTAATGTGCTATGTGGATGACAATTCAATGAGCGAATGATTTGAAGGAATGAGAATAACAGGGGCACGAAAATTGAAATGGAAGACAGTGTATGGGTATGGTGAATTCTAAATAAGTGGTTAAATAAGAACGCATCGCCGGTGTAGATGGTCTTACCTGCCCTGCTCCTTGCGAACAATTAGTGATTTTTAGATAAAAGTTGTTTCTGCACAGTACAAGTTCTCTTGTTGTTGCGTAAACAGCTGATCACTTTATACGAACAGCATTTAACAGCTAATCACTTCTCGTAGTCAATCATGAGGGCTTTGCCTGCTGAAGAAAAAGCAAAGATTGCAAAACTGAACGAAGGACTTCGAATGGAAAAGAACAGATTGGTAACGGAAGTGAGCAAATGGGACGATCAAAGTAACGAAATTATTGTATTGGCGAAAAAGATGTGTATGATCATGATGGACATGTCCGATTTCACAAGGTTTGTAGTTTTGAATGATTAGTGGATAGTTCTTAGATACAGTAAGGCCCCGCATTTAAGAAACCAGTTTTTCACACCTTAGCCTAAAATCGTTTTTATCTTATCGATCAAAATACAAGAAACTTTATGTTGGGTATGAGCCTCAAGTGTTTCTTATAAGTATGGGAGCTAATTATTTTTCAGTAGCCAAAAAGTTTTTTTTAGGTGGTTTCTTAAATGTGGGGCCTTACTGTATATAGTGCATTCACTTTTTTATTATTTATCCAAATACGTTCTCAGAAGTGTACCGGGTGAGTCAGACAAAACGTGTGGCGTTTAACAAGCCATATTTTGGTGAAAAACAAGTCAAATCGGGTTTGTTGAAGTTTTATATTGCAGAAGAAAGATTAAATTAGTTATAGAAATTTAGATTGCTAAAATCGGTCCTTTCTTCCTGTATTTATTTGCGATTTTGCGATATAGCTATTTTGGGTGAAAAGTATCGCTAATAAAAGAGCTTTCAGCTTGCTAATAATGACAATTAGATGACTAGCCCCCTAGGGATACAACATTAGCAACATTAGTTTTTTCTTTTGTGATCCAGCACAATGCATGCCTTGTTTCAAGTTTTGGTAGAACAACAACATGATTTTCATGGTTTAGAAGGTCACAAGTGCATGGATATGAATCTAATCGAAGGCCTATTTTAGCAATCTTGCGAAACACTACCGGGTGCGCCAAAAAAAACTATCCACGTTTGAAAAATCGTAGTACCTAGAGTACTNCATACATATAGCTACCTTTAAAATAAGTTGACAACAACAACCTTTCATTATAGACACTAACTTACTGATATGCTAAAAAAGTTTTAATTTCCCGGTTACTTGATCAATCAGATCCGCAGGTGCTGCAAGGAAAATATAATTTTATGTCTATTATTTGCATTAAAGAAAGTGACTACTGTTTTTGCCAGAGAGTAGTTGGTGGGTTCTTCAAAGCATCCACAGCAAAAAGGATGATACCGGGTGCGCCAAAAAAAACTATCCACGTTTGAAAAATCGTAGTACCTAGAGTACAAAATGGATTTGAATGAATTGAATTTTGGCTGATAGCTGAAAGACTGAAGTATTTTTGTGATTTTTCTCGTGTTTTTATCAGCAGAGAAAACATAGATAACTTCAACTTTACGAAAATTCGTTTGTTGCGAAATGGCTGAAAACAGGCCTAAAACACTAGATCGAATCGTACGAAATCTCCCGCATAGAACACAGCATTTAATCTCTCTCCCGCGTTATAGGAAATGAATTCTTAAAGAAATACTAAAGATTTCCAATTCCATAGCAATACAAGTGCAGACGACATCCGATACTCGTGAAAAACTGTAATTTTGCATTGTTCGTTCGGTGTGAGAAATTTCTGTAAGATTTGATCAAGGGTTTTAGGCGCTTTTTCAGGCATTTTGCATACACAGAATTTTCTTAAATTAGAATTTAGCTGTATTATCTGTACTCATAAAAATACAAGAAAAATCACAAAAATACTTCAGTCTTTCTGCTATCAATCAAACTTTGATTCATTCAAATACATCCAGTACTCTAGGTACTACGATTTTTCAAACGTGGATAGTTTTTTTTGGCGCACCCGGTATTTTACTAAAATCGCTCGTAATTCTGGAACGGCAAGATCGATTTCGACCAAACGAATTTTCATATGTAAGTTAGCTTTTCTTCTACGCAATGAACTTTAAAGAAACGAATTTGCAAATAAAAACTGCATCAATGAAAATTGGCAAACACCCCACGTTTTTTCTGACTCACCCGGTATAAGTGTATATACAATTGTCAGAAGTGTAGTCCTAAAGGTATGCACTTTTTGCATACCACGATAAATCGTATATTGTTCTGATTTTACCAAATTGATGATTTCATCTGCAGAAAAAATCCCAGATAATACCTGGCGATTATTTTTTAAATTTTTTTGGCCGCTTACTTGTCGAGCTATCTTCTTAACATTCTTACAAAATATTTACTATAAGATGACCTAAATTGATCAAAAACATCGATCAAACTTCGTAAAGACTGAAGTTGAAAGAACGAAGGAAAAGCTGTTAGTTTTTATTAACACAAAGACATTATTGAATTGATAAAAGACATTATTGACTAATCCACTTCTTAATTCCCAAGTTGTTTCCGCAATTTTTCTCATTGTCTTGTCTAGCTCATTCTGTAGAGAATATGATGTTTTTTTATCGATTTGGGCTGCTTCGATTGATTTATCTGATTGATGTGTTTGACATCGGACAGACCAAGTTTCCTTCACTGTCTGTTTTATATTTTAAAGAAACAATGACCTTTTCTGATTAATATACCATACTTGAGGACCTTTTCTTTTCGCCATGCAGGGGTATTGGTCCAATGAAAACAACCATGGATGTTATCAGAGGTGCAGAGGTTGGTAGATTTCGCTTTCATTTGTGAAATTTTGAAATTCAAGTGTAGGGCACAATTTCTAAAGAGAAACCATTATCAGCATTACTAACTTCAGATCTGAAAAGTCGAAGAATTTCAGTTTTCGATGCTATCTAGCTTGGTTTTTTAGACTGAATGGAGAATATTGCATTAATTCAAAGTAGTATTACGATAAAAAACGCCCAATTCTTTTTCGTTTGAACTGTTTTTTTTCCTTTTCTGAGTAGCTATTAAGGTCATACAGTGTTCATCAGGTGACTGAAGTTAAGCTCGGTCGAGTGAGGTCAAACTCCGGATGGGTGACCTCGGAGGCCTGACCCGGGGACTGACCTTGCAACTCACTTCGCCGTCCTTCGGAAGGGACGTTAAACTAGGGGTCCCATGCCTGGATGCGGCATGCATAGTGGGCCTAAATTAGCTTAAGTAGCTAGAAAATCCTGACAGCCCACTTAAAACAAATAACTGACTGACTGACTGACGAGTCAACTCTTGTGGCCAACATCTATGGGCAGCAGTTGTGGGCAACAACTTTTCCCCACATTTGTTGATCATGTTGTTTAATGCACGCGAGCATGCAAACTTATTCAACATTTTTCACAACGTGTTCATCATGATATCTCAAGGTTTCATATGGTTTTGAAGGCTTCTCTTGATTGACTAGATTCTGTTCAACATCGGCGACAATGTCGCCAAGAATGAACCTTGTCATTCTCCTTCAACATGTTGCCGATATTTTGGAAACAGAAATGATTCAACATTTGTGGGAAACAATTTCGGCGTACATCTTGCCAACGATTGTTGACTCGTGTGTAGTGGTCTTTTTTATTTGACTTTTTCATGAAAATTGAGACATAAGCCCATGAGCTTTTTCTAGCTTTTTAACGAAAAAGCTAGAAAACACCATCGACACCTTCCAACGTAGACATCTAAGAAAGATTCTTGGAATTAACTGGCAAAGAAATATTACCAACAACGAGCTATATGCCAGAACGAACTGTGAACCATGGAGTGAAATAATAAGAGTAAGGAGACTAACATGGCTAGGACATCTCATGCGTTTACCTCCAGAAACACCAGCAAGGAAAGCCCTTAAAGAATATCTCAGGAAAGTGAAACGGCCACAAGGAAGACCAAAGACGACCTGGATGCAGACAGTAATGCAAGATTTGGCCAGCATCGGAATCAAACTGGATCTTTCAAAAGGAGCACAAACATTGAGTAGATTGTCTGAACTGACACAGGATAGAAAAAACTGGCGTGGTATTGTGAGACGCGTTGTGCAGTACGAACTGCATGTGACGTCATAGTAGTAAGCCCATGAACATACACATTTTTAAAAATCTTGTGAATGACGTGTGGCAATAGTTATAGCAAATAAACATAAATTTCTGTATTAATTAAACTAAAATGTCCAGATTATAAAACACTAAACGTATCGGGCATAACCCTTCATCAGTAGTGATGAGAAATGGAACGCAGAGGGCAGTTAAGCTGAAGAGATCGAAAAATCGAAAGATGGAGAACTATAGAACGTCCAGTAGAATTCGACGCAGCAGAGGAAAGAGTAGCCGTGAGGTGCCTACGAAGGAGGAAAAGATTCAACAGATATTTTTCTTTTTCGTAGGCATGTTTACTTTAGCGTCATCTTTTCCTCCTTCGTAGCCACCTCACGGCTACTCTTTCCTCTGCTGCGTCGAATTCTACTGGACGTTCTATAGTTCTCCATCTTTCGATTTTTCGATCTCTTCAGCTTAACTGCCCTCTGCGTTCTATTTCTCATCACTACTGATGAAGGGTTATGCCCGATACGTTCAGTGTTTTATAATCTTGGCATTTTAGTTTAATTAATACAGAAATACACATTTTTTGTTCCAGTTTTGTTAAAAGCAACTGAAATGCTTCTGGTTATAGTTCCAAGGCATCATAGACACACAATAAGATTAATCAACAAATAAAAATATTTCTGAACATTAAGGATAGTTCGCGAGTTTGAATCTTTCATACCTTTCTTTGTATGGCTTTGATCTTTATGCGATAAACTTTGAATTTTTTTAATCTAGTGCCGTAATTTTAAGAACCATACAAAACCTATAGCCGGATACAGGCTGATGGGCTTTTCTCCGAGAAGGGCTTATGTTTGGGGTATTACAATAGGGTTGCTGCTATAAGATTCCCAATTCAACTCTATGTTTGCAGGTCATCTTTCATCTTCGCATGGATTCTGCAGGCTACGTTTCTAAGCACTCTGGTTTTGATGTCTTTAATGCTTTCTTTCCAGAGAATCGCCAAAATGGGACAAGCGTTGAACAAGCTTGCAGGAGATATCGCTGAAAAGGTAAGTATCAGTTTGCTCTGATGTAGATTTTGCATAAAACCAAGATTAATGGAAACGTTTTGCTTTATACTGTACCAGTATCAACATTATCGAAAGTCTCAGATTAATGAGAAAGGTTAAACCGAAAAAGAGAAGTACTGCAAAGGCATTGTATGACCAAAAAGGGCGAAAGTACAAATAAGAGCGTAAGGCGTAACTGTAGAATTCTCGAAAGCTCTTGCCGCAACTCATCCTTCTAAACAATCTTAATGGCGAAACGCTCAAATTCTATAGAAGGGATAACAAAATTTAAAGTGATTGACCTGATATACCGGGTGAGTAAGAAAAAACGTGGGGTGTTTGCCAATTTTTATTGATGCAATTTAATTCACAAATTCGTTTCTTTTAAGACTCATTGCTTAGGAAAAAGGCCAACTTAGATGTGAAAATTTATTTGGTTGAAATCGGTCTTTCCGTTCCATAATTGAGCGATTTTAGTAAAATGGCGTTTCGCAAGATTTCTAAAATAGGCCTTCAATTAGATTCATATTCATGCACGCGTTACCTTCTAAACCATGACAAACATACTGTTTCTCTACCAAAAAATTGAAACAACCCATGCATTGTGTTAGAGCACAAAAGGAAAAACTAATGTTACTTGTGTTGTATCCCTTGGGGGCTAGTCATTTAAATTGTCATTGTTAGTAAGCTGAAAGTTCTTTTACTAGCGATACTTTTCGCCAAAATGTCTATATCACAAAATCGCAAATAAATAAGGAAAGAAATCACCGATTTTAACAAACTAAATTTCTATAACTAACTCAATATTTCTTCTGCAATATAAAACTTCAACACTCCCGATTTGACTTGTTTTTCATGAAAATATGGCTTGCTAAACGCCCCACGTTTTTTCTGACTCACCCGGTAGATTATGAGATCTCATAGGTCTATGAATAGACTGTTGTGTTTGATAATTGTGGCGCATATTCTAACAAAACAAAGTCAAATAAAAAATGGTGTGTGTAGGTTTTTTCTTTGTCCTATTTATAGACCACCCAATTTTGTTCAGGTCATTCACTTAAAGGTATTAGACTGCCTCAATAGAAAATCTGTTTTCTTTCCCCTTTGGAATATTGCGGTATTTTGAAGAATATTTTACCCTGTCGCACAGACAAACTTACATCATAGACCAGTGCAGAACGCACATGTCTCAATAAAGTATATAAAGGAACTAGATTATACACTTCAGAAAACAATAGCAATACTTGTACCCTCAAATCAAATCAAATCAAATCAAATCAAATCAAATCAAATCAAATCAAATCAAATCAAATCAAATCAGATCAAATAATTTAAAAATGATATGACATTGTTCTAAGAAACTAATTAATACCAACTATTTACAATATATTTACAAAGATATATAACAAATAATATTACAAGCTACAGAACTTATGAACAGGTTATTTACAATTTTTACAATTTAATTTTTCACCCGTCCAGGTTTTGATCTTTCTTTTAAAGCGTGCAACTGTTGGTAGCTCCTTTATTTCATCGCAAAGATACTCCCACGAGAGGCTTCCTCTGAATGAGAGCGACTCCATGCCAAATATTGTCATTCTCGTGACCGGTAACTTACAGAGATGCTTAGTTCTGAGATCATATTTAATCTCTTTCCTTTCACGAAGTTGCCAAATGTTTGATGGATTTAGATGGCTCATTGACTTATAAATTTCTAGCATCAATTGTTGGAGATTTTTAATGTGGATCGTTACAGTGTCACTTTTCTCCAAAAGTCAATATGATCACATGTAATGTTGCTTTGGGTGTTTGATGTAATTGTTCTATGTGCTGATGCAATTTGCAAATGAAATAGCAACTCATTAACAAGAATCAAAGGGAGACATACTGCATATTCTTTCTTTAAAGTATCCTTACCTTTCTGCTTAGGTAAACTGTTTAGATATTAGTCAGTTTGTGTTTCCAATTTTATCTCATCATCATTTATTGTAGTGTCCACATAGTTCGACGAAAAGTGATCTGATGGCCTACCTTCAACGTATTGCGCTGTACTCTCATCAGCTTACCATCACGTCACGTGTAAAAGCCGACGTTCAAATGATCAGTGGAGAGCTTGTCGTTTCTGGGGTAAGAATTCCTTTTAAAATTTAGTGACGCTGAAAAATGTTCTGTATCAGTGTTTAAGATAACAGAGCATTGGCGTTAAATCTGTGGTGGTGTAAATGGTTACTGCATCTTCCTTTCGATTGAATGGCTTGAAGGGAACTGGAGCTACTTTCCTATGTTTCACTTATATTATGTTTCTCGTTGTAAGTTGTGACGTTATTATTACTATTAATGTGTTATTATTTTATTATTTTAAATTCTTTATACAGGGTTAAAACATTCATTTATTTAAAAAGTGTTTTACAATGTGCCCTGTTGAAATAGAAAAGATTAAAAATCTAATACTACTTGATACAATGTCAGAAAATTACAAAAGAAAACCTATTTTTCACAATTAAAAAACCGAAAACAAGCATAATATTGCTACAGAAAAGAAATGTATAGCCTATCTCATATTAGATTTCAGGCAAGAAATTTCGCGAATAAAGTGATGGATAAGTGATGAAAGTTAACGCAAATCTCGCCTGACATCTAATGTGGGACAGACGTAGGTTTATATGCCAGGAAGTAATGTGAAATTGGTATTTAGTTTTAATTTCTTTTTATTAATTTCCTTTAGTCCTTCCTTTAGTTTTAATTTGAAATTTGATAACGAGCGAGACAGTTTGATTTGGTGATCTAGACCATTCTAAACGCTCTCCCCTCGGTATGCAAATGATGTTTATCCATTGTTTGTTCTAAAAAAAGGACATTTCAGGCCAGTTTTGGTGTTTCTTAGCGTCCTTACTGCCAGCTCACGCTGTCTTTGAAACATTAGGGCCATATAGTCGTCTGGGCAAAGTTGATTAGAAGATTTGAAAACAGTAGTTGCTATTTTATTTTATTTTTTTTTTATTTTCAATTAAGAATTTACAATACAAGATACTATTAACACTACTTACAACCTACTATACGATACTACAAGGACGATACCATAGAGAGCAAAAGGCTATGACAACTCTATGGCCATTACATAGAAAACTAATAGTTTGTTTCAAATTAGATTTCACATGAAAACGTCTGCGAATCGAACAATTTAGATGATGTTGCATGAGTAATTTTACGTTATCGCAAATCTCACGTGATATCTAATTTGAGACAGACATTTAAAACTACATAAAATTATATAAAACTTCTACAATAACAACAAAAAAGGAAATATACGAGAAGGGACTTGGTGACGTGGTGGTTGTGTGGCGAAATGCCGTGTTTGAAATGATCTTAATCAAACCTACGATTGCTTTTGAGTTAGCGCAGTGGTAACTCGATTAACTTTCTATTTA
>REGM01000345.1:99004-146708 GCA_004194415.1 Aurelia aurita
AACGCAAAGTGAAAATTGTATGTGTTTCTATAGGCAGCCGGGGTATCCCGGCAAGGCGAGATATCCCGCCTAGGCGAGATATCCCGGCAAGGCGGGATCATGTAAACAGGCCCTAAGTCGGGCAAAAAATTTGGTAAACAATAGAAATTTTATCGGGCAGCCCCCCCAGATTTTATCTTCCCCTACGCCCGTGATTAGGCCTACCTTTCTAAATTTTTTCTGTGTCGATCTTCTCCGTTGTCCTGTCAATTTCACATTTTCAGATGGCTCCCAGTCACTTTCCACTCACAAGCCAACTCCACCTCTCAAAGTGCGAGCTTTACTGGAAAAGTATATAACAACTTTAAACAACATGGCTCTTTGAGAGTTGGAGTGGAAAGCGAAAACATCATCTTTGCAGTTGAAAGGAATGTTGTTGTTTGATAGATTTATGTTTCCTATTGTTCTTTCAAGTTTAAGCTTACTGCTTGTATCAGTATCAGGGTAGCTTATCTTCCTTGACTTTTTCTCAGGAAAACTTTCTATAGAGGGCATGAATTTGGTTTTAGAGAGACTTAGGGAGAAAGGTAAGTGTGGGAAATTGTTCTTTACCTTATTTTTTCAGTAATTATTTTAATAGACTTTACAGTGTGATTTTGATAAACTTTTGATATACTTGCTTCAAACTTAGAAGATGTAAAGCATACCGTATGCAATTCTACTTTTTTCAAGGCGATAGAAATCAACACAGCAAGTTTGTAACAACTTGTAACTGAGAATTTATATGTTTACTAGATTATTTTTCTAATGACAGAAATTTGCTTTGTCACTTCTAAGTGCCTTAAAGGGATTCAAATAGAAAAATAACTTCAAATATACAACTGGTATAATCTCTGTAAAATTATTTCCACAAAAATCGTAGAAATCTCCAAAAATCTTTCAGCTTCATGAAAGTCTGGTATACCTTTAGAAGGTGTTATAAAACTCTAATGTGAAGATCACATATTTTCCTGCAAATATCACCGTCAAAAGATTTGTATAGTGGTGTTTTAAAAGCTACATAGTGTACATTACTTAAAAGCTACATAATACTTGAAGTAAACCGTTACTTCTTGTATTTTTAAGAGTTCTTACTTGTTTTCTTTCTATATTTGCATATCTGTTGTATTTCTCCCAGGTCATCTTGAATGGGAAGATGTAAAAGCAAAGAATCGATGTGTAATAATGTGGAGAACACCAGAAGAATGGGCTGACATGATCTATACTTGGGTAAGGCCTAACATCATCTCTTTTACTTGGTTTAATTTTTTTCTTGATTTTTTTTCCGATTTTCTATTAGATCAATTAGCTATTCAGAATCAAGGATTCAAATTCGATTTGAAGAGTCTGAGTTATTTTCATGCTAGCTTCTATGTCTATTTTGTACATTTGAGAATTCTTCAGATTTCTAACAAATGTAAACAACTGTCACTCAATCCAGACTCTTTTATAGAATAGGCAGAAGGGCTCGGAGCTTGTTCCTTTCTTTCACATTCAAAATTTTGCAACCAACGGTATACTTCCTTAGTTTGTTTTTTATATGGGGATGTGCATTATCAGAGTTCGAGTTTGATGGATTTCTTCCAAAATCGGGTTTCGAATTATGCTGTTTCTTCTAGAATGGGTAAGAATTTTACAGAATGCTGGCTAACCTTTCCAATTGAATTTCCCTAGGTAAACTATCATCTTGTCGAAATTTTCCTCTAACAGTATTGCTAGCTACGATGTTTTTGTTGGAAAAATCCCATCATTTTGCACTTTAAAACCACATGTACTTATCAGAGACATCACCCTTGCTATTTTCCCTTTGGAAAGGAGCCTTCCTTCTGAATATTTTAGGGCTACATTTGCTCTTTTTAGATTGCAAGAACGTGATACTTCAATTTTCTTTGTTGTTTATTAACCGATAGTTTGTGACAGTGTCTCATGTTCTTAGGCCTATAGTATTATATCCTCCCATTTATTTTCTCGTAATATAACATGATTCATACTGTTAAATCCCGGCATAACGAACTTTAAGGAACCAGAAAGAATTTCGTTATTTCGGGAGTTCGTTAAAGTGAGACATATTTAAAATGTGTTTTACTCTTAGGGACCTAACATTTAGTTCCTTGTACCGGATGTTCGTTATATCGGGGTTCATTATTTCAGGATCTAACTTTAGTTCCATTTTTTCTAGGTCCAAAATAATGGTCTTACTGATACTGTTTGTACGTTATATGAAATTGTAAGTGGCGAAGAAGCGGGAACTCAAGGTAAATGCATTATATATCAACGTATTGCATTTATTATTCATACAAATTTTGTAGCTTGTCGAAGATTGCAATTGATAAATTTTGAACATAGCGTGGAATAATGGAAACATTTGCTGATTGTTCATCTGTAACTAGTCGCAAAAATACTTACTGAGAAATACAAATTTAATTGATTGAAAAAGAAACTGCTATTCAATTGTCATAGGCGATTTGTTAAAATTTATTTTCGCAGAGAAACTTGGCAATTAGCTTGAAATTGTGACCATATTTCTCAACTATAAAGTGTTAACAAATCGTTTATCTGCTAAGAAAGACAACAAAAGAAAGCATTCCTTTGCCGCGAGAATTACAACCTTTCTGCTACGAAGTATTTCAACTAAAGGCTGGTTTCCCAATAATCGTTACGATCGTTTGGATCGTTGTGAACGACTCCAACGATCCCAGCGATCTCAATGAAATGAAAAGAAATCGATGGCTAGAATCGTTCGTGCGTGTTTCCATAAGATCGCTAGGATCGTTATTATACCTTGGTGTGCAAATTGACTGCTCTTTGGATTGGAAAGAACAAATCAAGGCAGCTTCTACCAAGGCCTCCAGGGCAATCGGCTTTTTAAAACACGCAAAGTCCTTTCTGCCAAAGGAAAGTTTGAAAACCCTCTACACAGGCATTGTGGAGCCCCACTTTAGATACTGTTGTTCTGTTTGGGGATGTGCTGGTTCTACAGAAATTAACCAGTTGCAAAAGCTTCAAAATCGTGCTGCTAGAATCATAACAAATAGCAGCTTTGATACCCCAAGCAGACCACTTATCGAAGAGAATCTATGGAGAGCAAATTCCTTTGATCATCTATGAAATTATTTCCCTATTGTTTGATCATCTATGGAGAGCAAATTCCTTTGATAATCTATGGACTTATTTCCCTATTGTTTGATCATCTATGGAGAGGAGATTCTTCCATTATTATGCAAATTGGCAAATGGCATATTCCACTTTTGCCCCGTTAATTCGCCTTAATTTAGAATTTGCGAATTTTTCAAAACTTTGCGAAAATATTGAAGATATCAAAAATTGCCGCTAATTATTATAGCAATGTGCCTGAACTTTCTTTTAAGTCATTCAATCCAAGGAAAGGTGAGTCGATTTGAAGGTGAGTCTATTAAAGACAACAAAAAGATTGCTTCATCAATGAATTGAGTTTTTTTTGTAGCATTGGAAATAAACTGAGCGACAAAATTTCTGAAAAATCCAATCCATTTTTATTCAATGAGTATGAATTTTTGGTAATGAGTAAAGAAACTTCTCTTTCAGAGTTGTGTCAGAGAATGACGTTGCTTTGCCAATAATCTCCGGATCATTATGCGATATTTTATTCTGTCTTTGTTCTCTGGAAAATTTCCCGAAGACTAGAAAATAGCACGTGTTGCCCCAATCTTCCAACAATTTTCTCATATAATTTTTATTGTATGGTAATAAAGACCTTTCAAATGTTGTTGATTAAAATATACTCGAACTGTCTATAGATTCGTTCATAAAACTGGTCTGCTCGGTTAAGATAATTTCAAACTTTTGTATACACCACATAACCACTAAGTCCTTATTCTTTTTTTGTCAATGACAATTCATCCACACAAAACTCAAATATTCAAATCAATAATATTGTGAGCTAGAAACCCTAACCTGGTAGCACAGACGCGGTGTCTTGAGCGGTCAGGACTCTGGAGTGGGAGCAGTGGCAGTGGCGGCGGCAGTTGTTGTTGTTGTTGTTGTTGTTATCTCGGCCGGGATTTCTGCTGTTCAGCATTATCGCCTGTGCTGGCCCGACCTCAAATGTGAAACAAGCTCTAGTATTTATAACTATTTAATCGTTTTTGTGTAGTTTTTGTCGTGGTATATGTAGTTGTAATTTAGTAGTATGTTCTTTATGTAATGGCCACAGGGTATTCATTGTCTTTTGCTCCCCGTGGTATCGTCCTTGTAGTGTTGTAATGTAGTTGATATGTAGTGTCTTAAGTACATTGTTTTTGTAAAGCTTTCAATTGAATAAAACACCATTTCTAGAGCGGAGCGAGAGATGATTTTTCCAACTATAGACCTATTTCTTTTTTGCCTGTTCTGTCTCGTGCATTCAAAAAAGTAGTATATTATCCTTAGTATATTAAGTAGTATAGTAGGCCTTAATTAGTTTAGTAGGCCTTAATTTGCTTTAATTCAGCTACCATTTATTCAGCCTACGTTAAATAGATAACTGATGTTGATGATGATGATGATGATGATGATGATGATGATGATGATGATGATGATGATGATGATGATGATGATGATGATGATGATCAACTGTATGGCTACTTAGATTACAATGGTTCATATACAAGCATCAGTCTGCAATTCGGTCTTTACACTAAGCTGTGACATGCCTTATGGCCAATACAAATGATTGGTATTTGATTATAGATAAGGGCAAGTACACTGGTTTGATCTTTATTGGCCTTTGCTTATTCCGCTCTCAGGATAAGACGAAACAGAATGGTCTCAAAGAAAGAGTTTGCTTTCGATAGTGACACTATCATTCAACATGGTCTGCTAATACATTATAAGTCTTGGTTGGCTAATACATTTTAACGCCCAACGCCTCTACTGCTTGACGGACTATGAATCAATGACCTTATCAATTTACATACTATCATACAACTACTAGGCAGAATTGTAAGCACAAAAGACTCGTTGTGTGGCAGCTTGTGGGATCGTATCGAAATTGAGGATAAAACTTGCAACAAAATAACAAACTGCGATGGGTAACTCTTTCCCTCATCCAGCTTGGGGTAATCTTTCCCCTTTTGCGACCTGGGGTGATCTTTCCCTTTATACGACCTGGGGTAATCTTTCCCCTTATACGACCTGGGGTAATCTTTCCCCTCCTGCGACCTGGGGTAATATTTCCCCTTATATCTCCCCTTAAAATATTGGGGTATACTTCCCCTCTAAGACATGAGGTATATTTCCCCTATAAGGATTCTAATAACCCAATGAAAGATAGACAATCTCCAAGGGGGAACTTTTAGACTACCTGACAAGAAAGGGGTAGACTGTAGACGGGAAACATTACCTAATTTGTGCTTAATACTAAGGTAAACCGCCGCTGTTCAGCGGCCTAACGGCCAAATTTTATCCCAAGCCACCACACAACATTTCAGACGGTTCCTGTGTATGTAATGACCCAACTTTTGCACTTGCATGCTCTTGGGGCCATTGCCAAGTGATTAAGTGGTACGCGGGTACTTGTCTGGAAAAAAGTTAATATTCCATGAGCCACTAACTGTGTCAGTCAATCTGAGGACAACTGCAGCCGCTGTTGTTGCAGCTCCAACTCGGAAATGATGCAAAGTGTAACATGTATTGCTAGAAGTTTGTGGTAATAATGATTGTCAGTCATTGATTTTTAAAGAGTAAAGTCATTGATTCTATATAGCACAACTATCTCTGAGTCCATATGTTCTGGAGCGCTTACAATTCCATTAGTGTCCTTATGGAAAATGAATGTTGCCTCTAGCACAATTGTTGGGGTTATTTTTCCCTTCATACTACCTGGGATATATTTCCGTGCTAAAACCTGGGGTGTATTCCTATCTAAAACATGGGGTGTATTCCCCTATGACACCTGGGGTGCATTCCCTTCTAAATGTGAGGTATCTTTCCCCTTTGAACATAAACGAGGGTGCTCTTTCCTTTGTCCAACGTGGGGTAATCTTTCCCTCATGCAATGTGGGGAAATCTTTCCCCTCATACGACCTGGGGTAATATTTCCCCTAATATGACCTGGAGTAATCTTTCCCCTCACACAAGCCGGGGTTTTATTTCCCTTTAAAACCTGGGGTTTATTTTTCCCCTTTAAACATAAAAGAGGGTGCTCTTTCCCTCATGCAACCTGGGGTACTCTTTCCCCTCACACAACCTGGGGTTTATTTTTCCCCTTTAAACATAAAAGAGGGTGCTCTTTCCCTCGTGCAACCTGGGGTACTCTTTCCCCTCACACAACCTGGGGTTTATTTTTCCCCTTTAAACATAAAAGAGGGTGCTCTTTCCCTCGTGCAACCTGGGGTACTATTTCCCCTCATACAACCTGGGGTTTATTTTCCCCTTTAAACTTAAACATAAAAGAGGGTGCTCTTTCCCTCATGCAACCTGGGCTACTCTTTCCCCTCATACAACCTGGGGTTTATTATACTATACTCTTTCCATCATACCATTTCTGCGAAAGTTTGCAGTCACTTGGCGGTACCAGGCATATTTGAAATCCACTGTTAACCTCTAATTTTGACATATAGTCCCTTGTCCTTTGATATTTAGGATTTTTCCCCTCGTACATTGTTCCATCGCTTCTTTATATGTTTTTATCTTGTAAATGAATCAGGATGCTTGAGTAAAAAGTTGCATATATCAGTCCTGCATATGTCTGACCTGCACCATTATTGAAATAAACTTGTTTCCAATATTTTGCAATATAAATTAGATTTTTTGGTTGTGTCCTGCCTTGTTTTGCGAGCAAGGCATGGGATATATTAAAACTAGCACTAACCATAGTGAGTTCTGCGTATTGGTTGTACCTGTGAGGTAGTTGATAAACTTTTCCATGCTTTTCATTCCTTTTTCAAACATTTACGTACATGAGTCGAGTTGCGTGACAACAGATGCTTGGCGCAGACAATAGAAACAGTTAAAGCGGAGGAGGACGACATAGGCTGCCTCCTTTGGTGATGTCCTGAGAATCAATTCATAAAATACTATCTTCTCCAGACTATGGTGGGCTGTATGCCAAGTACTCATATTGTTACATTTTTTGGGACGCATTTGCAGACTCATGTGTAAGTTCTGTATGCATGTGTGTATTGTCAAAGTACTTTTCCCTTTCGAGTGATACTGCTTTCATTGATCTGAGCATGGATGAATCTACAACCTTCTGTTTTAGAACCACTTTAATCCACTGCATGAGAAATTTTTTGATGCTGTTGTATTTTGTTGTTGGTCGATTGTTTTTACTATGTTTGTTTTGTTAACCAAAGACAACTTTTACCAGAAATTATGTTTTGCAGTTTCCTATTATGAAAGTGTGTTTTTATGTCTTCTTTCAATACCTTGTGTAAACTAGCAAAGTGATAAAAAGCCATTTGAATTAGCCTTTCTTGTTGGGAATGTAACAGATGATAACGAAGCATGCGCTTTTATACAAACAAGTTGCAGGTGTATTGCTCAGAACCGTCTTTCCATTCTCCGATATGATTTGCTGTCTTCTACTTCTAATGTTACTGAGTATATTTTCCTTTTTGTATTTCTTTTTTTTTAATTTCTTTGCACTAAGTTTCTGATCATATGTTCTTGGTGTCGATTTGATACAGTAAAACAATAACACTCAATGGCGTGCTGCATATTGGTTTCTATAGCAAAATGGTTGACGAAATATTTCCATTGGAGTTTCATTCCACGTTTCAAATCACAGCGGGTGTTCAAAGCCAATAGCCCTACGTGATACACGCTTCCCTGCTTGGTTTAGTTCAGTTTTCTGTGCTTTATTTACACTTTCTTTTGACTGTAGTTTTCTGTGACAAGAGTTTTATTTTCAGGTGCAAGACAGCATATTCTGAGTTGCTTTGATATTCTGCATGTCACCGCCCTCCCGCATAGGAATGTTAGTGATTGATGGCTTGGTTGTGGCGGTTCGATGACAATTTGATTCCGGTTATGTGGTTGCTTGCGAACCAAAAAGCTTTGAATTTGGTTTGTTTCAGCTTCATCGCCTGCAGCTGTAGGAAAATTCATCACATAGGCAACTATGACAGTTGCAAAGGGTTTATTGGTGGAATAATCGAATAGGAGACCTGTGACGCACACTTTCTTTGTCTGTTCAAGTTCCGCAGCGTAGGGTGTAGTCAATGTAGGCCATGATTTCTGCCACGTAAATTATCGAAATTCTTTTCCCGCTGTTGCCAGTTGCCAAGGCTTTTATTACGACAATTTTCTCTACTTCTTCTTCTACAGTAAACATCGCAACTATTTGTAGCCTTAGTGTTCGATGTAACTTCTTAAAACTAACAAACTTTCATGATTTAAACTGGAAAGAACTCTCCATTACAAACCATGCTTTCGAACTGCGGNGAATAGGAGACCCATGATTTCTGCCACGTAAATTATCGAAATTCTTTTCCCGCTGTTGCCAGTTGCCAAGGCTTTTATTACGACAATTTTCTCTACTTCTTCTTCTACAGTAAACATCGCAACTATTTGTAGCCTTAGTGTTCGATGTAACTTCTTAAAACTAACAAACTTTCATGATTTAAACTGGAAAGAACTCTCCATTACAAACCATGCTTTCGAACTGCGGCATAGGCCAGGGACTGGGTACTAGGGAGTAACTGGGGGGGGAGTGTAGAAACTCTAAATGAGTCTGTGCGTTAACAAACATTTACGGGGCGTAAATGTCGTTCATAAATTTCAGTTCTAATTACATCATACATTTTGGCGCAATCGCTGTGGGGTATGGAAACGCATCACTGCAGTGAAGCACCTATCTACCTACCTAATCTATTAAACTCGAGGAATTTTTGCCTCGAGGTGTGGCACCGGGGGGCTGGGCCCCAGAAACCACAGAACCAGGAGGGAGTTGGGCCTCCATGGCAGGGGTTCAGCCTAATAACGCAATAATCCCCATTTGGGAGATGGGCCTCGTGGGTCGCATGAGGGAGTTGGGCCTCGTGTTACCTACTGCGCGCAGATGTAGTAAGGAAGCTGATATGCGGAGGAGATGGGTTCAGTCTCGAAACATGCGAAAGTATAACAAGTGTGGAGGAGTTGGGCTCCAACTTCTCATGAGAGAATTAACATTTTTAGCTTTAGCCTTTGTTGCGTTTGTGTTTTGAAGTGGTTTTTGCATGAAAAGGCATTTCACCGCCACAAAATGCTTCGCAATTCCCCACAAACGAGAAGAGAACATGTGGCTGCTTTATAGACCTGATGTAAATATAAGTTTTATTTTGTAGAAAATTATTTTCACATGCTGATAATACTTTCTGCATTTAGTACCGGATGAGTCAGAAAAAACCATTGCTCCCTAGATATCAAAACGATAATATTGACAAATACATTATTTAATAGAGGACATGTTCAAATATAATTTAAAATTTACCTGACTGAAATCGGCCACTTTGTTCTGAAGTTATGAGCGATTTCCTAGAGAAATCCCTTCAAGAAACCTTCAAAATAGGCCTAAAATCACGAGCAAATTTTCCAAATATTTCTGCCTTACATCAATGACTTGCACATGCTTTAGCACGTGTTATCCTCTTGGGAGGATAAAATCTCCGAGAATAATGTTGTTATGTTCCCAGGGATGGCACTTTCATCCTCCCAAAGGGATTGAAATATGCTAAAGCATGTACAAGTCATTGCTATTAAGGCAGAAATATGACGGAAATTTAGTCGTGATTTTCTGCCTATTTTGACAGTTTCTTAATGGTGCTTTCTTGAGAAAATCCCTAACAATTTCAGAACAGAGTGGCCGATTCAGTCAGGTAAAATTTAGAATTTATTTGGACATGGCCACTATTAAACAATATATTTACCAATATTATTGCCTCGATATCCAGGGAGCAGTGGCCTTTCAAACGGGGATTGTTTTTTCTGACTCACCCGGTATATCAACTGAACATCAGAGGTATTTTAACTGTCAGACTCCCACATAGTTTGCTATTTGGATTTCTCAACAATTACTAGAAACAGCCTTTGGTTGGAAGGCATATTTGTACTATTTGTACTATAGTCGTGGCCAAAAGTTTAAGACCACATTTTAGTCGATAACATTTGTTCACGCAATGAGCTGCAATACTACTGCTCTGACGTTTGAGTTTTCTTTAGTTGTTTTAGGTCAACTTACCATTTAGATTCCGAATTTCAATGTTACATTTTGAAATTGTGCGCCATTTTGCTATGACGTCACAATGAAATCTATAGAAATTATCAGAAATTGTAGTGGTCCTTCCGACAAGGGGATTGACCGAAAAAATGTGTTACTCACCTAGATTTGACAGCAATCCATGCAAAATTGATTTCTTTGATTTGTTTACAAAATATCAAAACTCCGCGAGAATGACGGCTTCAGGGAAACCGTCACATGAAGGCTTTCAGTCCACAGCTATAGCCATAAGTTTAAGACCACCCTTAGGAAATGTAAACAAATCCTGGGCTTATAATGTAGAAGCCTTTGATATTCGATAATTAGACTAATATAATAAATTCATGAAAATTAATTGCGAATAACTATGCGATTTGTTGCTTCAAGCTATGAGTAAAGGGCTGGTCTTAAACTTATGGCCATAGCTTTGGACTGAAAGCATTCATGTGACGGTTTCCCTGAAACCGTCCTTTTCGTGGAGTTTTGATATTTCGTAAACAAATCAAAGAAATTAATTCTGCATGGATTGATGTCAAATCCAGGTGAGTAACGCATTTTTTGGGTCAACCCCTTGTCGGCAGGACCACTACAATTTCCGATAATTTCTATAGATTTCATTGTGACGTTATAGCAAAATTGCGCAAAATTTCAAAATGTAACATCGAAATTCGGAATCTACATGGAAAGTTGACCTGAAACAACTCCAAGACAATTCAAACGTCAGAGCAGTAGTATTGAAGCTCATTGCGTGAACAAATGTTATCGACTAAAATGTGGTCTTAAACTTTTGGCCACGACTGTAACAGGGAAACTAGATTGGCACCCTCCCTGGCTACCTCGAACAACTCGAGCTGAAGGTGCATTTTAATTTTGTATTTTACTTTTGTTTATACCGCAGTAATTATTTATTACATTAGTTATACTAGACATTTTATAAGCTTTTTCACGGGTCAATTTGTAAAACAATTAGTTTTTTGCTGAAATATGTAACCTGTATAAATATTGAAAAATTAGATCAAATCAAATGAAAGGAAGATGCAATAACAATTCACACTTTCTCGTTTAAAGATTTGATGCCTACGCTATATAACTCAGTAAATGTGTCACTTACGGTTGAGATTCCGTTGATTTAGAGTAAATTCGGATCTTGCCTGTAGTTGGGTTAGATCGCCGTCGAGCCTGCTGAATTAGTAACCATTTATTTGTTACGACTCTAATTAGAATTAGTACAAGACTAGCTTATTGCAACAAAATATGCTTTTGGTCCTTAATTACTTGCGCATTGACCCGTACTTAAAACAGCCATCCATAATACAATATTTGAACCTATTTCATATTTTCGCGTTGATGGAACAGACGATTGCATTAAAGATAGAGTCAATGAAATGTTTACCATGTTCCTATGGATTTTACGCATTTTACAGTAAGCCTGGAGCTTGTTGTATCGTTATTTCGCAATTTCGCAATTTCGCAAATTACAATAAGCCGTTCCTATGCGTCTCAAAGGATGTCAGTTGATTTGATTGATCGATTTACCATACGGCGCAAATGATTATAGTCAAAATTGCCCTTACGCACCTGACGTCATCTTGTCCTGATGACATTTGCACTTCATGATCTCAGAATCGTCGAGCATTGCCACCGTATTTGATTGTCTTTATTGTCAGCATTGTTATTTAGGAACAGCTTCCATTGTCTTTATGTTTTCTATTCGCTTATTCTTTTACCTCTTTTTAGTTGGACAGCGCGACTTCATTGATTCAAGCAGCGAAGAACCTCATGAATTCTGTCATCCTCACCGTCAAAACGTCATACATCGCATCAACAAAGTACAAGAAAGCAGACGTGAGTTCCCATCCATTTTTAGTATTGCTCTAAATTGACCAAAGCGTAATTATGCTCTGGTGGTGCTGTAAGTATTATCCTTAACAACAAATGTTATCCTTACTATTTCCAAGAAATATTAAAGTATTATCCTTACTTAATTCATCTTTTCCTTAACATCTGTTTGGTTCCACCGAATGATCAAAGCCTTTTGTTGTATTCATGTATGCCTTGTTTTGCCACAACATTAGGCTTCCTGGTAGCATAAGAGTATCACGTTTCTTTTTGGTAATATAGCTTATGCCAACGGATGTGACAGCAGGTTTGCTGATGGGTTTTTACGGTTTATCTCACCATCATCATGTATCATCAGTCTTCGTTTAAAGATTTATAATTTTGCAGTTGATTTTTCCCACCTTTTGATTTCATGAAGCTTTGCAAATTTGTCTCCATTTTCGCATGTGACGTCGCAAAGATTCTTAATCGGAGAGATGTCACCTACGAAATTGCTTTTTTTCATGAGATTGGAAGGATTGTTAAAGACAGCAAGCCTTCTTGAGATTATAAACTTGCATTGCTATTCAATTTTGAAGCCATTTTATCTTGAATTTTCAAAAATTGTCTTTCAATTCAATTCACAAATATATACAAATTCCTAGAACGCTTAAAGTTTAGAAAAGGCGGAAAATTTTAGTGAATTGGAATGGCAAAATCATGAATCAATAGCAAAAGAATTCTATCAAGTGAAAATTAACTTCAACGATCAAAATACATCTGCACTAAGCGATTTTTATATAGCAACACAGTAACTCTTTTAGAGCTGAGTATTTCTAATGTTATACATCCTTTCCGAAAAATACAGCGAAAATCAATGGTGAGCTGGAAAATGAAAGCACCTGAAAAGAAGCCATTGATCAAAGTAGACATGGCCGACACAAGACTCACTGTACGTGCAACTGATGCACAACAAGGCCCATCACCAATTCAACAACTCAGTGAGATTCAGCAAATGTGAAAAGCTGCAGAATCCACCATCGACTAATTTATTCGCAAGAACGTTGAGTGACAGGACTAGCCTTTTAGATAATTGTAGACATAATTTTTTGATTGCGTAAATTTTTCTAAAATGATCCGCTGGCAGTTTCGTTGTTCTTGTTATTTTTAATGTGAGTTGACGTAACGCTATTTTTAGATCGGGTTTTTTAATCAAATTGGCTTCAAACTAGCATTGCTTCGTCGTGGACCCCTTTGTCACCCCTTTGTCTTTCTCTTTACTCGTTGTCAGTGAAACTTACATTTGTTTTAGAACATTTGTTGTGCTTTTTTAGCAGCATTAAAGCTAACATTGAGCAACAATGTTGCCTTCAAGCCCTGGATTATTTCTTGAATGACGCACATGAACCGTTATATTTTTCAATGTGTAAACATCCCGTCACTTTAAAATGAATGGAAATGGTGATATGCAGTGACTTATAAGAGAACATCCTCACGTGACATTGGTGTATTTGGCTTTGCTTTTTTCATGCATGCATCGATAGAAAGGTACTTTTAGAATGGTGGCTCGAGCCAATTAGATCATGTCTATTCCACTAAAGGGTATACGCTTTATCCGTACGTTGAGATCATTGCCTCCTCCCTTCATTTTGGTGGTTTAGCTTTGACGTTCTATCAAAAAGCACTTTTTGGCTGCAAGAATTATATTCATGTAATCCAAATCATTTCAAACAGACAGTTTTTCGTCCCTACTGTCTATTTCCTTCTGCCTTGTCCCAGAAAACTGTAAAGGAGTCTTTGCGCAAAGTCTTCCTTGGCATACCATGTCTGATTGAGATGAAGCATTTAGTTTCAAGGATACGCTGTAAACATATGTGTCGTTTAAAGATTGCTTCTCTCCAGACTCTCCTGTGGTGACTTGCAGAGCTTTCTATTGTTCCCCATGTGAATCTGTGTAGGTGTTTGCGTAATTTAGGGTAATTTAGAAGAATCAAAATTTTTATAGATCTTGTAACCAAATAGCTCTTAGCTCTTAGGGGTCTTCGACATTCGATTTTGGTCCCTTTTAATGGTAATTGGCCGTTAAGGGAGGGAGGGGTACATGACAATGTTAATTGTTTTTAGAAGGGAGAAACCTCACCAATATTTTGTTACGATATTAACACTTACTTTTTATCTTCTGAAATTAAAAGCCAAACTGTACCGTACATCTCACTCTTCACAGTAAAAACAAATAAAAAATGACGCGAGTTTATGCCCAAGAACTCTTCGCATATTATCGCTTTTGGCCGTTAAGTCAGGGAGGGAGAGGGGGTCAGAAGCTCAACGGCCAATTGTCGTTAAAATTGTCCAAAATCGATTGTCGAAGACCCCTTAGGTTAACGTGGACAGCGGCCCAGTGCTCTTCTTCCTTTCACGTTAAAACCAGGTCTCTTTGACTGCATGCTAATTTGCTGTGATTTGATTTGTCCATTTTGATTTTGTGCGTATTGTAATAATGCTAATCTTCATTACAACAAGTAACTTCTAGCATTCTAGTAAGTGCTGCCTTCTTTGAGTCTCCTTTCTTTTTGTATCATTTAGTTCGGTTTTTAAGTTTGAAATTAGTTAACTGGGGCTTTACAATGATTTCAAAAATTTCTTTCATTTTCTCTACAAGAACCAGCACAGTAACTGGTGTACCATCATTTCCTAATGTCTCGTTCAATTCTCAGCCCAGGGGTCAACGAAAATTGATTGCACAAAGGCCCAGGGGTGGGGGGAATTATTTGGCGAATACCAGGGGGCCTGGCACTGAGAACATACCATATTCCAAGTAACTGTATAGAGCGAACGCTCCTGGTGTTGTCAAATGCACCGGGGCCGTGGAAAAATTTACTGTCAAATGCCTGTGGGCGGGAAATATTTTTTGAGAAAATACGCGGGGGTGTCACGGGGGGATGGAACGAGACAACTCTCGCATATGGCGAACGTCGCTCCAATGGCCAGTGGACCTGTCCGATGTAGCTTCGCTTTATATCCTGATCGTCGTAAAGGTAACTAACTCTTTTTTTTATAATGACACATCAAATTGATATATGGTCTCTACTATACTATAACTAAAACTAAACAGAAAGCTAATAACTATTTTATAAAATAATTTTATAACAATTATAATGAGTTATGAAGGGCTAAGATTTTGGGATTGTGGAACGTTTTGAATATATGGAGTACAGTTATTGTGAAAAAGCTGAAAGAAGATGAATATGTTCATTTGTTTGAAGAAATATTAGTATTTGGTTATCATTTTTTTAAATTTGGATAGTAATTGTTTATTGGGTTAACAAATAAGTCTCTTTGTTGAGTGAAAGAACGGCACGATAAAAGAAAATGTGTTTCGTCTTCTATGCAGGTAAGACATTTTCACATGTTCTTTTTTTTTTCTATCTATTTGGCGGATTGCATGTCGACTTTTTTCATTGGCTAAGCTATGATCACTTAGGCGAATTTTCGTAATTATCCTTGTGTGTTCAGAAGCTGATTTGCTGTTTTGAAAACAATAGCAGCAATACAATTTTTGCAAAATACGCCAATAAACCAGTTTGGTCGCATAAATCAAAATAAATCAATGTAAAGTACGTCTCAAATTAGATGTCAGTTGGCTTTTAATCGCGCGCCACTCCAGTCTCCTCTGTTTAACTTTAACGAATTTGGCATCGGTCGATAGCTGAGAAAATGCGCTATTCTGACCAGGGGCGGATCCAGACCGAAATTGAACGGGGGCAACCTGTATAGAAGGCGCCAAAAATACAATAGAACGAAAGCGCGCCACAGGCGCGCGAAAATTTTTGGACTCCAGGATAAGAAGATTCTTTGGTTCTTCTTCTAAATAATGCCTTGATTTGTATGTTTCACCCCATATTCTAATCAAAACAGTTAAAAAAGAGTTTGGTAGGGTCATGATGAGGAGCGCATTTCTCGCCAAAAGAGAGCGCCAAGCTGAGTTTTCATCGTGAAGGGGGGGGGCGGTTGCCCCTCCCTAAATCCGCCACTGATTCTGACATTGGTTCGGAAGTTGAAAAACCCTTAAATTGGATTTTCTATGATTTTTGGAATTTTGTCAACATTTTCCACACTGAAGTTATTAAATTGATTTTAGGCCCATAGAAACACAAATCGTTGATATGCAGATATTCGAATAACTCACTGTTACACTGCCTACAAATAAAATGCAAAAAATCGGGGAATTTAAGGTTACGGTAAACGTTTGTAGGCCGAAAAAGCCAATTTTCGGATTTCTTCAAATCTCAGAAGCCCAACTTTTAAGAAACACAAAGATACCATCTTTGGAAGTAACAGAAATGTTGAAAAAGTAGAATTCTTAATCGAAAGAAGGATATTGTAACTTCTCACGCAAAGTTTTTCTGTGTGGTTTAAATCCTTCTCCTAGCTTTTTGACCTATTAAGCCGGTCGTGTGTTAGAAAACAAACATGAAACCACATATGTATCGATTCCTTTGTTTAAATTTACAAATTGCTTTATAAGCGGTAATTGCTTGACCCGGATTACATTATGGATTATTTGACCTTTATATTTACATTGCAAGTGCGATCAGTAAAATCCCGTTTTCTCAGGACTCACAAATCCACTAGGTACATGTACGAAAAAGCTATTTTGTACCCAAGGAACCTATCGAATGGCTCCAAATTTTGCACACTGCCAGAGCAGGTGTGGGGCAACCAAAACATGTCTCAGAATTTGTGTATGTCCTCTGGTCCGTCTTTTATAGCCAATTACGACTGTGCGAGGGCAGAGAAGTTATTTGCAAATTTATGACAGCTTATATTTTTGAGGGGAGGAAGAATTTGAAGAATCTGAGACATGTTTTGGTAGCTTAGGATGTGCGCTTCCTGTTGTTATAAGTTAGATTTTGTTACGTTAAACGCAAGGGTACAAAATAGCTTTTGAAAGAGGTATGCTCTCAAGCAATAAAGCTGCCTGGAAAAAATCATTTTACAATCTTTGCCAATTATTTTGATATGGTTAGAATCCCTACATTCTTATGCATCGAATGATGTATAGTTTAACTAGACCCCGCTAATAGTTTGGATTTTGGGGAGAGAAAACCCAGTCTTGTGCTACTAACGTTTACCGTAACCTTAACCTTCCTTGTGGCTTCAAAACTTGCCCAGTTTTTGCTAAGCCAGTGGGGCATTCTCGATATTGGGTTCTTTGCTCTTTGCATGTAGTGTACACAAGCCATTTTTTGGAAATATAATTTACACGAGGCAATTCTCAGCAGTGATACTGTTGGATGCGAATGGGAACTGTTTGCAATTAAAGTGGCTCTTAAAGTCCTTAGAGTTTATTCACAATACATCTTATATATTTCTACGTTCTTTGGGGGTTAGCATTTTGTTGTTGGGAGTCACTTTTGATAAAAGATTAAGTTACACAAAACATGTCGAAGATTTATGCAAAAAGACAAACCAAAAATTGCATGCACTTGCTCGCCTCTCTAATTATACGGACCCTGTCAAATTGAAAATTCTGATGGATGCATTCATCAAATCTCAATTCGATTTCTGTCCACTTGTATGGATGTTTCATGACAGGACGATAAATCCAAAAGTAAACAAAATTCGCGAAAGAGCATTGCGAATTATATGCAAAGATAGTGGACAAGATTTTGAGAATAGTGTAAATAGTTCTGTAACCACCCATCAACGCAATCTGCAGTTGCATTTGATAGAAATTTTCAAAACAAAGAACAACCTCAACCCAACTTTTATGAAAAATATTTTTGCACAAAAACGCATCTATTATAGTCTGCGCAATGAAAGTCATTTGCAGCTGCCGAAAGTAAGAACAACAACATATCGTACATTCAGTATAGAGGCTGCCTTTTATGGTCCTCGCTCCCAACCTTTTTGAAATAATGCAACACACTCCAGGAATTTAAAAGAAGAATAAAGCAGTGGAATGGTAATTCATGCACCTGCAGATTGTGTAAAGTTTTTATCAAAGATTTAGGTGTTTTAGATTAATTTGCTGTTTATTGTAATTTAGGGTTTTTCATTGTAAATTAGAGTTTCTTTTCAGTTTAGTTGGCCTTTTAGCTATTCCATTAGAAAAGCCAACTTTAAATAAATTATTAATAATAATAATAATTTTGAGAAACAAATAGATTCCAACCTAAAAAGAGGGTATCATCAAGGGAGATGAAATCGTTCTTCCAACCAATAGTGAATTGTCTAAACTTTTGAGAATGCACATGAAACTTCAAAATGTAGTCAAATTGTCTAAAACAGCGCGTCAAGCTTTTTCGTCGTTATGATTTTGCTGTACAACTTTCTTCAAGTTACGAAAAACAGAAAGCAGCCCCCTGGTTTAGCAAGAACTCTGCAGTTTATGAGGCCATCAGGAAGGTAAATTCTCCCAATTTTTGTATTTTATTTGTAGGCAATGATACAGCGAGTTATACGACTATCGGCATATCAACTATTCTCGCCAGAATTGTAGAGCGAAAAACGCAAGATAACGCAAATTCTGACATGGAGGCACAATTTATGGAGTCCCCGGGCATCGTGCCACTCCGTCCCATTGGAATATACCCTATCTAATAACAATAAGAAGAAAGAATTTGACTTTTCCAAAAGAATATTTTAATGCACGAGAATCAATTCATTTCTTTTATCACAGATTATATCGCCACTACAGCATAAAGCTGAATTCAAACTTGAAGCGTCATCTTGACAGTGAAGCACGGCAATGCGAAAAAAATTGGATTAATTCACATCGCATCAAAATCACCTCAAATGTCAATTCAGCTTTAAACGTAAGAGAAATTGTTTCCATATTTCACACATCTCCAGTTGAATTAAACAAGTAAAATCACCACCATGCTATGTCCATTAATTTTTCAATCACTCTTTGATGGAAGCTGCCTCATTTCTGGCTCCATATCTCGTTTCAGAGATATCAAATTCAAAATTATAGCTCTTGTTTCTGAAACATACTTAATCTCACTGAGTTATCAAATTGGTCCTGGGCATTGGTTCCCTGTATGGCTTTTGCATCAGTTGTTTCCACTTTCAGCTGCGGGATTATCGCCTTCTTCTCAGGAGCTCTTATGCGCCAATTGACCACTCCCTTCTTCTATGAGAGAATGATGAAAAAGAATTGAAAGCAAGAGATATGACGGAAGAAAGAAAGGCAGTCATGTAACAATACCGGGTGTCCCAAAGAAGTTCTCCCGTTCAAGGTTACTGCCCTGGTTAATATGACCAAAAGTATCATTTTCAATTGTTTCCTTTTATCAATAATGCAGGGTCGAAGCTACAATTTGAAACCCTCCCAGTCAATATCTAAGTAATGATAATTCTTAGTTAAAGATAAGAAACTAAAAGTTACAGTAGAGATTTGTTCCAAAATAGGAAGGGATAAACGATAATCACTTGACCTTCAAGATGAAATGATTGCGTGTTAATCCACCTGTGGGATGTCAACTTTCGCAACTTTGCCGTTTTATTTCGATTTATTGACATTAGTACTTAGTCACACGCTTCATGTTGCTAATGGCCTTGACCCGGTTTATTTTGTTGTCTGTCAGCATTGCAAGTCACGTTTTTAAGAGCCTTTACTAAAAGCCAGCTTTCTCGGAACTGAAAAATCCTCTAGTAGTAGGTACTAAGTTTCTATTTTGGACCCGCAGGACCAATCAAATGATGAGAAATTTGGCACAGTGGGAGATAATGCATGTAGCTACCAAAGCATTTCTGCGTTTTTTCGACAATCCACTGGTCTAGATTTTAGACCGAACAAAGCTGCCGTGAGGGCTAAGAAACTTAATGCAATTATTGCGGAAGCTATAGCTTGAAAATTGGATATTATATCAAAATTCTCAAACACTCTTTAGTAAACAAGGAAACGATCTATCAGCTTAAATTATTTTCATGATTCTACCGTCTTGCTGGGGGTCCTAAATAGCCTTTGCCACACCTTATGACGTCACAGTGACTTCATTAAGTTTAAATATTGTCAAAAATCAGGTTCCCAAGTTAAATTCTTGGTTAAAAGAGATTTTGCATGAACTTTAGGCGGTTTTTGGTCTATTTAGACAAAATATTTGCTGAAAAATATTATTTTATAGTAAATAACTATTTTGGAATGATATTTTGGTAGAAATTAACCAATTCTGATGACGTTATTTGTGTCCTAAATTTGTTCCGTGTAAAAGTGGACAAATAGAAGCGGCAAAGTGGTGATAATCCATTACCAATGTACCATTAGAGTGTTTTTAATTTAAAAAGTTGAAAAAAATTCAAAAAAGTTGCTAATTAGTCCAAAATGGCGACAAAAATGACGTCATAATAAAAAGTGCTGACATCATCAAATTCCAGAAATTTCGGTATCAAATTAAAGCTCTTTGTTTGCTGATTCATTTGATATATAATACTTCATAATTTAATCAAATCTTGCCTTTGAAATCATCGAAAACAATGATTTTACTGTTACTTGCTTCCAAATATGGGCATTTCACGTGACCTGTGAGGTAAATTGTTCAATTTTTTTTTCATCAAAATGAGCTAATAGATAGGGGTAAATTTTGTAACAATAGCAGCTTTGGTTTGTTTACATGTTGCACAACAGCCAATCAGCAAGCTCCATTTTGGAGGACGTGATCAACAACTTCGGGCGTCGCGGGTCGAAGCTGTGAGGAAAACCACTGGAAAACCACCCTCACGACTTTTGCTTGCCGCGAAAATATACTTTTGAGGAACCCTTAGAAAATTTTAATCTGTATTCTCAGATATATTTCCTAACGAATGCTTTTGCCCTTCTCTCTGCTGCGCCCGGTTTTTATGAAATAATTTTTAAAACTTCGTCATTTCCACGGCCCTCTCGCTTCCATTCGGGGGGCTAGGCCCAGCCCAAAGAAGTTAATATTTGCATCTAGGAACGACAAAACGGCACTCCCATTAGCTAAAAATCAGTTCCAAACTGGAAATTAAGGTTCAGATACATTTACAGTACCTCACATAAGTGCTGCACCAACCCAACTTATCCTAAATGGCTTCCAATCGATCATGTCAACAAAATTTGCACAGCGAAGAAAAATCAGCATGGAAGGGTTTCTCCTGCAAGTGTTTTGGCGGTAGTTAATTGTCAATTTCTTAGCCTGCGTGCAGCCTCAAAGCTCCTCACCCAAAGAGTAGAGTCTGCGCAACTAAGTCGATTTTTTTTTTCTTTCTTATGAAAAATCAATCTGGCTAAATACATTGGTAATATATCATAAAAAATCTAAACTAAATTAATTAAATCCTTAAGTCCATTCAAAGTCCATTCAGTCCATTTAAAATTTGCAACCAAAGAGAGTAACCAAAAAGAAAAACGAGATATAAGCTAAAAACTACAAGAGTGGTAAAAAATTAATATTCTGATGACATGTAGAAACGAAAATGTTTTTGAGAAGTGATGGCAATTTAAATACTACTAGGTAGGCATTTTGGTGCTGGGCTATAATTGTGTTCTCACTCGCCCACCACCCATCCCAGACAACCCTATCTGCACAATTAAGTCGATTTTGCCTTCCCATGACTCAGCAGAAATTAAAGCCTCGTTTTCATTGATCATCCGCGAGCGGTGGTGAGGAATAGGAATGCTCAAGTATTCTAAGAAATATCTTTCGTTGGAAACCATCTAAAGGATGTATTTCAGTATCGTAGAACCGCATTTTAGATATTGCTGCTGTGTTTGGGGGTGTGCTGTTGATGCTACTCTAAAAAAGTTGCAAATGCTACAAAATCGGGCAGCTCGTGTTGTTACAAACAGTCGCTTCGATAAAACATCGCTGCCATTAATATCACAACTAGGACGGTTACAATCAAAGAAATGATTGACTTTGAAACAGCTTTTACAGTCGTGGCCAAAAGTTTAAGACCACATTTTAGTCGATAACATTTGTTCACGCAATGAGCTGCAATCCCAGGGGAGGGGGTACTCATACATATTTAGGATAGGGATGCTCAGGTTACTTTTTTGGGTCTAAAATTTGGGCAAAAGTTATTTGTTTGGGTCAGTCAAATGTACAGTTATTTTTTTGGGTTCATGAAATTCTGGATTATATTTTTGGGTCTCATATATGAGAACAGTTTAAAAATATAGAAAGGCATGATTTACAAACGATTTGTTACTCTTTTGGGTGTGTAGGGTCAGACAAATTATTTTTTTGGGTCACTTTTTATGCTAGGAATTACTTTTCTGGGTTGATGNTTTATGTTAAGAAGGGAAAATAGCATTGAAACAATCATCCATATTACCATGATAACAATGATCTTTGCAAATTGTGGCATGAACTTTCGAAATGCGCTTTGTGCTGTTAAGTTATATTTCAATGGTGAAATGGCGAGCACAGAATTTATCAGTTCGACGATTTCTCTGGAGACTTAAGGAAAAGTACCCTGTTGACAAAGTTTGATCAAGCTAAAAAACAACACACAAAAAAAAAATTTGTTCACGCAATGAGCTGCAATCACGCAATGTTATCACGATAACATTTGTTCACGCAATGAGCTGCAATCCCAGGGGAGGGGGTACTCATACATATTTAGGATAGGGATGCTCAGGTTACTTTTTTGGGTCTAAAATTTGGGCAAAAGTTATTTGTTTGGGTCAGTCAAATGTACAGTTATTTTTTTGGGTTCATGAAATTCTGGATTATATTTTTGGGTCTCATATATGAGAACAGTTTAAAAATATAGAAAGGCATGATTTACAAACGATTTGTTACTCTTTTGGGTGTGTAGGGTAAGACAAATTATTTTTTTGGGTCAATTTTTATGCTAGGAATTACTTTTCTGGGTTGATGGTTTGTACCCCAGCCTGAGCACCCTACCCTAAATATATATGGAATTCAAGAATATAGCAAACTTGTTTCAAACGTTTCGATCTGTGATCTTTATCAATGAACTGTTCTTGCAATAATTTGGGGCCTGCCTATATACCTAGATTACAATGGGGTAACAAAAGAACAACAAGCAAAGAAGAGGACCTGCCTATTACAATCTGTGAAAAATAGATAAAAAGGGGGAGGACCGAAAGGAACAAGACAATAGCGAGAGAATAGCGGTAATCAGAAAGGGAAGGAAAAGAAAGCACCGACTAAAGGATGGATTGCCGCCTGTCCCAAGAGGGGTAGGACACATGCTACGAAAATGAAAAAAATCTGAATTAGTACAAGAGAACAAAAGGTACAGGTCCCTGAACACGTTGACACCATGTAAATACATACACTCAAAGAAAACAAAAAATAATAAGAAAATAAAATGATACAAAAAACGATGCTACGGAGGAGTAGTAGGCCTAGGAGTCCACAAGTCTGATATTGAGCCCCTTAGGTGCAAAACTGTCCAACTTAAACTGCCAAAAACCTTCCCTAACTCTAGAGTCTCCATACAACCTGTCAATAACCTGACACCTAATGTTTTCCTGAAAACCGTGATGGCCTACCTCGGAAAAATGCCTAAAAAAATTTGCCCAAGTAACCAATTCTCCCTTGTCAAACCTCCTACCACACGACTTGTAATTGTTAAACCTAGTGCGGAAGGGGGTAAAAGTGCTACCTACATACTGCATGCCACAAACCTTGCAACCCAGCAAATAAACCACACCTGACGAATCACAATCAAACCTAGAATTAATCCTATATTCATTACCAGTAACACGACAAACAAACTTATCCCCTTCCGACATAAACTGACAAACTTGACAATGAGAGCTTTGCCGCATCGATAACATTCCCTAACGGGATCCCCGTGCTGTGCGGGAGCAAGCTTAGCCCTGACCAGATTGTCCTTAAGATTCTTGGCACGTCTAAAGGCAACAAGTGGTTTACTGGGAAACAGTTTCAGTTTCAGTTTTCATCATTCACCAATCAATCCTAAATACAATTCTACACAATACACTGCACCTAAATACATACAAAATACCGCACTACACAAAAATAAATTAAAATTAAAGATTACAGAAAAAGTACTTTACATGATTGTATTTAAGATTGATCGATTAAGGAGGAGCTCTCTAAATAGGTTAACTAATCGAGAGAGAGCCCCCCCGTAGAAATAATAAAACTACAACATATTTTATTAAAATCAAACAACTTTTGCCAGGTTTTTCAGAAGAGACCGAAAGAATAGCAACAAATTTTGGGAGATTTTTTAATCGAGAAACAAGGACGAGTTCATTAAGTGAGTTTTCAGTATGAGTCAAGGAAATGAGTTTTCAATTTGGACCGAAAAACTGCAACAGAGCTAGCAACACGTATGAAAAGTGGAAGGGTGTTCCAAAGTTTGGAGCCAAAATATTGAATTGTTTGAAGACCATAAAGGGTAGTGTTCTTAAGAGATTTGAAAAGATCACCTCTGGTTGCCTGACGAGTTCCAATCTTATGGATAGTTGAGTTTGGCTGGAAGTAATTGTGAAAGCAAGAAGGAGATAACCTATTTATTGTCTTGTAAACAAAAGTAAGAATATTCAAATGCAAAGTATCCTCAAGTTTAAGAATTTTTAACGACTGAAAAATTGGTGCGGAGGGAGCTGTAAATGGCTCGAATTTGATACAGCGAAGAACTCTTTTCTGCAGCCGGAATAGAGGATTTAGGTAAGATTCGAAAGTAAGTCCCCATGCTGCGATGCCATAATTGAGGAAAGAAGAAAACAGGGAGTTATAGAGACAGATAAGCATAGGGAGTGGACAGTAATGCCGTACTTTAAAGAAAATGCCAGAAGTTCTAGATAGCTTTTTACAAAGCTCAGCTGTGTGGTGCTTCCAAGAAAGATGTTCATCCATTAGTACTCCTAAGAACTTCACATGTTTAGTATTTTGGATATCATGCTTACCAATTTTAAGCCTGACGTCCCCTGTCAATTTCTTTTGGGGGGAGTGAAACAGTACAAAGTTTGTTTTTTCTATGTTAAGAGCAAGTTTGTTTGAGTCAAGCCACAATTTTACTTTCTTTAGTTCTTTATTAACTTTTCTAGTCAGTAATGCTAAATCATCAGATTCACAATAGATATTAGTGTCATCAGCAAAGAGAAAAAAAGAGAAGAATTTTGATGAATTTGGCAAGTCATTGATGTAGATAAGAAACAAAAGTGGACCTAAAACTGATCCTTGGGGAACACCACAAGATATGTCACATAGAGAAGAGGAATGGCCATTTACAGAAACAAACTGCTTCCGGTTACTGAGATATGAATTAAACCAATTTAGTGCAGTCCCTCGGATGCCATAATGTTCCATTTTCTTTAAAAGTATGTCATGATTGACTGTATCAAATGCCTTTTGGAGATCAATGAAAATTCCACAACCAAACCTGCTCTTGTCAAGAGATGACTTAATAGTTTCAGTCAGACTAATAAGTGCATGGTCAGTTGAGTGACCAGTGCGGAAGCCAAATTGCATGCAAAAAAGTACCTCACAGATTTCAAGGAACTTATAGAGACGCTGGTGCATTATTTTTTCAAGGAGTTTGCTGAAGATAGAGAGGAGAGAGATTGGTCTGTAATTTGACTTTAGTGTGGCAAGCCCTTTCTTAAAGATTGGTATTACCTTGGCAATTTTCAAGTTGTTGGGGAAAATCCCTGATACAAAGGATTCATTGAAGAGGAGAGTAAGATCATTAGAGATGGGTGTATCAAGAATCTTTAGAAGCTTGACAGGAATACTGTTTGGTCCACTTGATTTACCGAGCTTTAATGACTGTATAAGAGAGGAAACTTCGTTTGATGTGCAAGGGGAAATAAAGAAGGAATCTAAATTGGGATTGGACAGGTAATCCAGAGGAGATTTTGGAGTTCTTGGGATTTTCTTTGTAATACCACTAGCAACATTGATAAAATAGTTATTGAATTCATTTGCCATTTTGACTGGGTCATTAACCTTGGTGCCATCTTCATCTTTTAAACATGAAATTGTCTCAGCATTTCCAGGTTTTATGCTTATTATGCTCTTTATTCCTTTCCATAGCATTTTCATGTTGCTTTTATGTTCATCAAAATACTGATGATAATAATTTTTCTTGCTTTCTCTTATTTCATTCACAATACGGTTTCGAAATTGCTTGTAGGCCTGAAGATCATTCGCAGAATTAGTTAATTTGAACTGACGGAATAGATTATCTCTAATTTTAATCATTTTCTGAATGTGCAGATTAATCCAGGGTCTGCTTCTGAGTTTTAACGCCTTTTTTGATAACTTTTTCTGAGGAAGATGTTTGTCAACGAGATTGTGAAGTTTTAACAGGAAGATTTCAAATTTTTGATTTACATCAGTTTCATTATCATTTAGGAAGGATCTTTCAATATCTTTATAGTCTGAAAGGAATTTATCTTCATTAAAGTTTTTATAATCATAGGCATAGTAGGATGAAGTTTTGTACTCAGGGGCATTATCATACAGGATTGCAAACTGAGGAAGATGGTCTGAGATTAAAGATAGTATGTTGCCACCACATATGTTACTTTCAGTTGCATTATTTATATAAATATTATCAATGATGGTAGAGGAAGTGTCAGTAATGCGTGTTGGGTGCAGGATGGATGGCTGAAAGTGATAAGAGAACATCATGTTGACAAACTCATTTGTAGCAGTGTGACTTTCATAATTCAGCAGGTCAATGTTGAAATCACCCATAACAGCAATTAACTTATTTTCCTTTGCTAAATTTCCAATGATCTCATTAAAATGGTCATTAAACTTGTTGATATCAGAACTTGGATGTCTGTATACACAGCAGCAGATCACATTTTTAGCCTTTGGATTACTAATCTCAATCCAGACAGTTTCAAAATCAACATCACAGACACAAAGGTCATCCCTTTTGATAGCTTTAAGATTAGATCTAACATAGATTCCAGCACCACCAGCTGAGCTGAGAGAGGGAGTATAGTGAAACTTATAACCAGGAAGCTCAACATTTGTTTTTATTTGAGAATCAGATGAGACCTTTATTTCAGAAAGTCCTATGACTTGAAAGTTTATACTGAGGCTTGAGAGAAGGGCATGAAGTTCATCAAAATGAAGAGAATGGCTTCTGATATTCATGTGAAACAGTGAAAGGTCCTTTTCAGACAATTCCATAGAGGCAATTTCTTGAACCGTGTTATACTGTGAGATAATATTAGAGTTCAAGTTCTCATCAGTATCATAATCAGAAAGATTGGGAAGGTTAGTGAGTTGAGACATTATCTCAAAAGAAGGCAGGGTATCTGTGACAGAGGGCACATCTATGTCGTTTAGACCCAGGAACACAGTGTCAGATTCCAAGGTGAATGGAAATATTAGAGAATTATTTAGTATTGAGCATTGGAGGCATATCCATTGCTTTTCATCAGGCTCATCCACAAGAATTTTATACTCAGAATCAGAAATATTGTTACATTTAATATGTATCCATTTATTGCATTGATCACAGAAAACTGCTTTTTTATTTACGTTTTTGTTGCAAATACCGCAGGGAAAAGGTAGATTTTGATTTGTGGGTCCTAAACCACTTCTAATGTTTCTCAAAATATGTTCATTTTGTCTCAACGTGGAGAACATCTGGCAAAAACAACAACCTATAAATGAAAAATAAGGTGAACAAGGGTAGAATTTCAGATGGCAGGCCTAGCATCAGGTTGTTATATTATCTGTGATCTGTTGTTCTCAATGACCAAATTGGCGCAAAATTGTGACAAGATCAAAAGGATCAAAATCAAAAGGTACAAAGGTGCACAGAGCACAGGTACATCAAACACAAGTGCAAGGCAAAAGGCAGGAAGGGCCCCCACCATACAGACACACAGCGCCAGCCCTCAGCCCCACGGGCCAACCCAAATTGGGAAAGCACATGAGACCAAGCGCAGGAACCGCCCAACCATACAGCAGAAACCCCACCAACCCATCACCCCGCACCCTGTTATCAGTACCTTCAGTCACACTTCAGTAAGATTCATGCTTGACATAAAATTTATCAGTTTTCTTCTTCTTCACCATCAATGTAGCTGGGAATTTAACATAGCCATTGGAAATGACCTTGTCATCTAATAACTTCTTGCGTTCCACCATTGCTGCATTTCTTCTTTTCGTTAGGTCAGGAGAGAACATTTGTTCAGCACGTAGGTTCATCTTTGGATGTTTTCTATTTTGCTCAGCAAAGCCCTCTCTTATCAGCTCACTGTCCTTCCAGGAGTAAAATTTAGCGTAGATGTGTCTGGGGCCTTGACGTGTTTGGGATGAGTTACCACGATGTGCTCTTTCAATCATATCCTCAACATGTCCAGCATCCATGTTTAGTTGCCGAGCAATTACTTCGCAGAGGGTTTTTTCAGTTTGAATCCAAGTTTCATGGGGCTCCTCTTTAAATCCTTTGAATATCAGTGTCGTTCTTAAAGATCTATTAATCTGGTCATCCAGTGATTCAAACAGGGATTTGTTGACTGCTTCAAGGGCAGACAGATCACCTTGTAACTTGAGGATTGTGGCCTCATTCATGGTAGTTTGAGATTCAGCTCTGACAGCTATTTCCTTGACAAGCTTCATATCCATTTTAATTTCGGTGAATTTGACACTTATCTCCCTTAAGATGTCTTCCTTGTTGTCCTTCAAAGCTGACCTCAATTCGTCCAGCGTGACCATATTGATTTGTGGCGATTTGCACGCATGTGATTGTTGGCCTAATTCGCTGGTCGTTCCTTGTTTGCTTGCTTGATCACAAAATCAAAAAATAAGTGGCAGTAAACAGCAAAGTAAAGTAAAAAATGAGATCTACAATGAAGGATCTTCTTTCTGTTCGACGATGTTGATAGATTCTTGCGATAACAGTGCCAGTCTGGGAAAAGACAACCTTGATGCTGGCGAAGAAATATTAAGCGGCCATCTTCAAGCCAGCCTCGTTACCAACTTTTCTCGTTACACCTTCTTGTGCTCCTCAGACGCATCCAGCATAGGCTGAAGCCTGCTCACAACATTGTAGATCCCATTAAGGGCTGGATGATACGTAATTACAAATGGGATACGGTCCCCCGACCCTGATTACGTCCCCCATCCTGATCTAAAAGCATGTCCCTATCCATCGTCCTAACCCTGTCCACCTGCTCCCTAACAAAACCTTCCTCGTAACCCCTATTTGTCAACCATCAAACCAATTTTTCTGACCTTTCTTGAAACTTAACATCATCCGAACAAATTCTACGAATTCTAAGAGCCTGACCATACGGAATCGCCTTCTTGGTGTGCCATAGGGTGACAAGACCCATCTGCAAATACTGATGCGTATCAGTTGGTTTGCAGTAGAGGTCTGTCTCCAAGGCACGCCCCTTCCTAACCAACCATAACATCCAAAAAACTGACCTCATCTCTGGAACTCTCAGACGTAAACTTTATAGTCTGATGGAGGTTATTGACATATTCCAGGAAACTATCCAGTTTGCGCTGGCCGTGAGTCCAGATGAAGAAAACGTCATCGATATACCTAAACCAGACCAACGGCTTATCCACGCTACCTTCTAACAACTTCCTCTCAAAATCAGCCATAAACAAATTAGCATACGTCGGAGCAAGCTTAGTACCGCTTAGTACCTATAGCCGTCCCTAACTTCTGCTTATAAATCTTACCGTCAAACTCAAAAACGTTATTCTCCAAAACTACCTTAGCTAAATTAACCAACGAACCCGTGGAGACCCCTGGATTCTGCCTTCTGTTCAGCGCATGTCGCATTGCCTCCAAGCCTTTCTGATTACCGCTATTCTCTCGCTATTATCTTGTTCCTTTCGGCCCTCTCCCTCTTATCTATTTTTCACAGACTGTAATAGGCAGGTCCTCTTGTTAGGTCGTTGTTCTTTTGTTACCCCATTGTAATCTAGGTATATAGGCAGGCCCCAAATTATTGTATGAACAGTTCATTGATAAAGATCACAGATCGAAACGTTTAAAACAAGTTTGCTACATTTTTGAATTCTTTATTAAATTTTATATAGTTAGTGAAGGAGCTTATGATTAATCTAAATATATATGAGTACCCCCCTGGGGCTGCAATACTACTGCTCGGACGTCTGAGTCGTCTTTGAGTTGTTTCAGGTCAAATTTCCATGTAGATGCCGAATTTCCAAGTTGTTTTTCGAAATTTTGCGCCATTTTGATATGACGTCACAATGAAATCTATAGAAATTATCGGAAATGGTAGTGGCCCTGCCGACAAGGAGGGGTTAACCCAAAAAATGCGTTACTCACCTGGATTTGACATCAGTCCTCGCAGAATTAATTTCTTTGATTTGTTTACACAATATCAAAACTCCACGAAAAGGACGGCTTCAGGGAAAAAGTCACATGAAGTCCAAAGCTTTGGCCATAGTTTAAGACCAGCCCTTTACTCATAGCTTCAAGCAACAAATCACATAGTTATTCGCAATTAATTTTCAAGATTTTATTTTGATATTTTAATTATTGATTATCGAAGGCTTTTACATTATAAGCCCAGGATTTGTTTACATATCCCAATGGTGGTCTTAAACTTATGGCCATAGCTGTGGACTGAAAGCCTTCATGTGAAGGTTTCCCTGAAGCCGTCCTTTTCGCGCAGTTTTGATATTTTGTAAACAAATCCAAGAAATGAATAGCAAAATGGCGCAAAATTTAAAAAAACCACATAGAAATTCGGAATCCACATGGAAAGTTGAGCTGAAAAAACTCAAATCCAGGTGAGTAACACATTTTTTGGGTCAACCCCCTTGTCGGCAGGACCACTACAATTTCCGATAATTTCTATAGATTTCATTATGACGTCATAGCAAAATGGCACAAAATTTCGAAAAACAACATGGAAATTTGGAATCCACATGGAAAGTTGACCTGAAAAAACTCAAAAACAATTCAAACGTCAGAGCAGCAGTATTGCTGCTCATTGCCTCAGCAAATGTTATCGACTAAAATGTGGTCTTAAACTTTTGGCCACGACTGCGTAGTGTATAAATCCTTGAATGGGCTTGCACCTCCCCATATGCAGTCAATGTTTCACAAATTGTCAGATTCTTGCAATCGGACCCGATCCTATGTAATACCAGTACTGATCTCAGGATTCCACTGTGTAAGACCTCAAATGGGCAACAGAGCTTTTCCTATGGAGCTCTTACTGTTTGGAACCAGTTGAGCTATGAAATCAAAACTGCTCCTTCGCTAGCTACTTTCAAAATGAGACTAAAATCGTTCTTGAAAGATCAAAGAGGTTGATCTTCTAAACCAACGTTCAGCACATAGGTATGACTTCTGAGTCCCTTTCTTATAAATTTTCTTTTCTTTTATATAGGATCTTAAGGTCGATTTGTATTATATAGCAATTCATGTATTAGGTTTGTTTGTTTTCAAGCAGGGCATATTGAATGTATTTAAATAAATTTTACTGAATGTATTTAGCCCTATTGAAATAATCAAAATGAAATGAAATGAAATAAAAATTGTTAAAAAAATCTGCCCTTGATGACGGGCGGCTGTTGAAGAGTCTTTCAATTTCACACAGAAGATTTCAGCGAAAACTCGAATAAAATAAAATGAATACGAAAATGAGGTACAATGTCAAACTCATAACATTCGCTATCTTTTTTATTGTAGCGCAGCAACCGCGAAGCGGCTGCGTAGTGGCAATGTAGATTGGTTTCAATTGACTATCATGGATTATGTGACTAATTTTTGTGAACTATAAATAAAGTTGAATTACTCAACGAAGTCCTCTTGAGCATTTATTCCAATTTCATTCCAAATGTAGTTAAAACGATTAGGCCTCGGCAAGCACCTTGGGTGACGCAAACTGTTAAAAATTTTCTGAGGAAAAAGAACCGTGCTTATAAAAACTTTATGAGGAGAGGTCAGCCAGAAGACAAGCGTGAGGGAGTACAAAAGATGATATCTGAAGGTTCGAAGTTAATTGAGGATGCTAAACGAAATTACTTTCTTAACCCTAATTTAACCGGGAGGGGGGTGTTTTCCACCCCCCTGTCGGTTTTTTGCAGAGCATTTCTTAACGGCATTAGCTATGACTCTCTAACTTTCTGACAATTAATAATTATCTATTAGCTACATTTTGACAATGAAATTTTTGAACAATGGGAGTCACGTGACAGATGACAATACCATATTTGGTAGATGGTATTGACAAAATCAATGTTTTTGATATTTTTACAACCAGAATTAGTTTCAAATGTTGATTATTATACCTTAAAAGAATCAGCAAACAAAGACCTTTCATTTGTTATCAAGAACAATGGAATTTGCTGACATCAGCATTTTTAAATGATGACGTCACATGTGCCGCCATTTTGGGTCAATTTTGCAAAATTTGAAACATTTTCCAGCGGAAGTTGTAGAAAATGCATAGATTTGCGTTTTGCAATACATTTAAAGTATTTTTAGCAAGTTTTGCATCAATTTTTTGTCNCAAAAGTTGATGTAACTGTTGTTCTTTGCCAGATAACAGAGCCCGTCATGTGAGGTACCACCCAGAGCAGTATCAAGCTTTGCAGTCCAAAGGAACTTTGAAATGAATGATAATTAACTGTGTCTGACTGAAAATTTCAATTTTATTGAGACTAATCTAATATTTTATTGACTATGATCAAAGTTGTAGTCATGCCAAGTTGTCTTGTAATTTGCAAACAATTGTCATTTTTTAATGTTTCAAACTCAGACCATTTGTTCCTCAAAGCATTTGCGGACAGTTGTGTTGGAAGAAGCCTGAGCTGCACTCGCTTAACTTTGTTAACGGCTAGTTATAGTTGTATACCTGGTTTGCCAAAAACAGACCATCTACTTTTGACAGGCCACGATAAATCGTACACTGGAACACTGGAATGATTTTGAAGATTTATGGCTTAATCTTTAGCTAAAATCCAGAATTAGATTCTAGTTTTTTTGTAAATTTTTCGGTGTTCCGTTTCTTGAGCTATAATGCAGTTTTTTTTAATGTCGGTTTCAAAAACAGTGAAAACGATAAAAAGTGTCGACCAAATTTTCTAAGGACTCGACATGAAGAGTAAACTTTTTTTGTGGTGAGTTGGGGATTTAGCAATCGATTAGTTATAATCTACTGCACGAACACTAGCTCAAAAACCGGCCTGTTGCAAAATTCTGGAATAGTTGCAATGTCACGCCGCGCAAAGTCGTTCCCGCATGACAATTCAATGAAACTCCATGCTTGCTTGACCTCATGGCGCTTCATTGCTTGTCTTTTTAACCCGCTTGTCATTGGAACACAGTACCTGCATAAAAGTATGACTTCAATGAAATTACAAAAGGAAAGACATTTCTTTGTATCATTAAAAGTAATTTTACATTTCTCCCAATGTTGAACCAAAGCTCGTGCAGCAGATCATAACTAATCGATTTCTAAATCCCCAGGCCACCACGAAAAACAACATGAAACGTGTAAGTATGTTTTAAGATAATGTTTCACAATAGAAGGTATGAAATTACCAAAACATAGTTCACCACTAACAAGTTTTCTCTTTGTCCATTCATGTCGAGTCTTTAGAAAATTTGATCGACGTTTTTTTATCGTTTTTAGCGTTTTTGAGACCGAAAATTTTAAGAAACTCGCTTATGGCTGAAGATATATAGAAGATAACAAAAATTACAAAAAAATCCTAGAATCTAATTCTGGATTTTAGCTAAAGATTAAATCATAATTCTTTAAAATCGATCCAGCGGATGATTTATCGTGGCCTGCCAAAGTGGATAGTTGTTTTTTGGTGCAAATAACATCAAACTTTGTGGCCTTCCAAATATTTGTTACAAGAATAAATTAAATTTCTTAAAATTGATCTATTCCTAAAAGGGGAAATAAAAAACAAGCGATAAAATCGATCTAATTGAGTGAAATTGGGTTTTTCCACCTTAATTACCCTCTTACGATAAAATAACAAAAAGTGTGAAAAGGACACATTGACTTATTGACTTATTGACAACAATTAAAGAAGCACTTGTATCTGAGCAAATACAACTTAATTGTCTTTCATCTATAGGATCCACATTAAAATATGCCCTGGTAAGTTTCAGACATGAAATGTTGAAAAACCACAACGATGAACGGAAGGATAAGTGAAGTGTTATTGTGCGAATACTTCTCATAAACAGACCATGCATCAGAATTAGAGCAGAAGAAATGTAAAGGTAAGCAATGTTATACGATGAACTTTCAAATGAATTGTGCTTCCAATTTGATGCAATATAAGTTCAAGCAAATATGCACCTTGTGATATATAATTGAAACATGAACCATGTAAACACTTAAATTCTTTCATTCGCGGACATTTTCACGTGCAATCTAATTTGAGCCAGGCGTTAGTAGTTCTGTCTTTTTCTTTTGTTTTTTGTTTTATGTGTTTTTTTCACCTACATGTAATGGCCGCGGGGTAGACACAGTCTATTGCTACCCGGGGTATCGTTGTAGTAGTATCGTATAGTGTTTTGTAAGTAGTGTAGTTAGTAATATATATTGTAAATTTTTAATTGATTATATAAAGTAAAATAAAAAAATGAATGAAAACAACTGAAACTCATCTGTTTTTGCTGACATCTTTAAGGCTAATAATTACCCACAGGTCAACATTTCTTGGCAATATGTATGCCGAAATTGTTCCCCGCAAATGTTGAATCACTTGTGTGTTTGTGTACTGTTCCAAAAATTTTGGCAACATGTTAAACAAGAATGAAAACATTCACTCTTGGCAACATTATCGACAATGTTGATAGATGCAGCCAACTAAGTCTTTTGATGCATCTGATCCCTTGAGGTATCATGATGAATACTTGGTGGAAAATTTTGAATGATTTGATTTGATTTTTATCTTTTTTACCAATGGTAGCCCCTCAGTTAGAAAACTGATTTACAGGGGTCCATGCTAAAAACTTATACTAATTTACAATAAATACAAGATATGCTAAATATAACTAAACTAAATTACAAATTGTCATAAAATAAACAAAAGAAAAACCAAACCAATTTTAGGTGTTCTATTTTTGCAGCTCCTTTTTGAATGCTCAGGTAGAGGAATTTCTGACTACAGTGCCAAGACTGTTCCAAAGTTTGGCGCCTCGGTACGAGAAGCATTTCTGCCCCACTGCCGATTTTAATAAGGGCAACCTGAGGTTGACATCGGCATTCCCAAGAGAACGAACAGTAGAGTTATTGACTCGCACAAAAATGTCTTTCATATAAGAAGGCATATCACCAATAAGGGATCTGAAAACCATTTTTTGTGATTCAAAATCAATAAGCTCCCTAACAGTGGGCCAGTCAAGCGTCCGAATAACTGGCAAGGTGGTCGCATCAAATGGACTGTTGGTAACCAGTTTTGCAGCAAGATTTTGAAGTTTCTGCAATTTGTCGATGGCAGTCACACCAGCATTTCCCCAGACAGGACAACAATATCTAAAGTAGGGCTCTACTAAACTCTTATACATAGTCTTGACAGTTGAAATCGGGAGGTACTGCTTAGCATAGCGTAGTATAGCAATACCTCTAGAGATCTTTTTCGTTGTTAAGGCCAATTGAGAGGCCCATTTAAGTTGTTCGTCGACTTGAACACCAAGGTATTTGACCTCCTTTACTAACTTGATATCCTTGGAACCAATCTTAAATTGCGGTTTAGTAAAATCGACAGAGTCGATTTTTCGCAGCTTTCCATTACTCCCTATGATCATTGCTTCAGTCTTAGCTACATTTAAAGATAACTTGTTTCCTTCAAGCCATCCTTTCAAGCTTCTAAGTCAGCATTAATTGCCTGATTAATTTCTGAAACAGATTCAGAGGCATAGTAAATGCTTGTGTCATTTGCATACATGGATACGAGGGAATTTTTCAAACAACTAGGAAGATCATTAATATAGATGAGAAAGAGAAGGGGTCCAAGATATGACCCTTGCGGTACACCACAAGATACTCTCAGTAGCGGAAATTCGTCCATTTACCTTTCAGCATTGTCGTCTATCTGTGAGATACGAGCGAAACCAGTTCAGTTCTTTCCTATCTAAGCCACAGAAGTTGAGCTTCCTTAATAGAATATCATGGTCAACTGTGTCAAAAGCTTTCTTGAGGTCTATGTAAACAACAGCAGTGTATTTACCTTTCTCAATGTTCAAGTACCAGTCGTTCATGCACTTTAACAGAGACGTGAGAACCGAATGAAGGGCCCGAAAACCAGACTGATCAGAAAAAATCATCTTGTTTTTGTCGAAATAATCGTATAGCTGGTTATAGACAAGCTTTTCAAACAAACGAGAGACAACAGGTAGCACAGATATAGGCCTATAATTAGACCTATCATCTTTAGAGCCTTGCTTAAAAATCGGAGCTACGTTAGCAGTTTTCCAGTTATCAGGGAAGCAGCCGACGGAGAGAGACAATGTGAAGAGTTGGGCAAGCGAAGGAGCCAAAATCTCTATACCGACTTTAAGAAAGTGACTGGAAATGCAATCAGTGCCAGATCCATTAGATTTTTTGATCTTAGAACATGCTTTTATAACCTCTTCAGTGTCAATAGGTTTAAAGGAAAAGGTGCAATCAGTTTTTTTTCTCACCATGATCACCGTTTAAAAGAGGATTTTCTTTGTTAGGTATATTTTCGCTAAGGTCCTTACCAACATTGCAGACAAATCTATTCATGATGTCCGCAATTTCCTGGTGTTTAGAAATTGTGTTCTCTCCATCTTTAATTGATAAGATTTCAGTAGTTTTGGACCTCTTATTCACCAACTGGTTTATGGTTTTCCAATTGAATGAGTTTGTTTGCTCGTGTGTATCAAACATGATAAAAAATGTGGGGAACATTTGTTGGCCACAAGTGTTGCCCACGAAAGTTGACAAATGTGTCATGGCCTTTAAATTTTTAGCAAACTTATGGAAACTTACGTCTACCTTCTGTACTTTGTTGATGCCACATATGATGTTTAGACGGTGTGAATTAAAGAAGTTTCGTAACTAAAATCCGAATGAAAACAGTTGGAACTTATCTCATTTTGCTGATATTTTGATAAATGTTTTGAAACTTACGTCACCACTTCTGTACTTTGTTGATGCGACATAGGATGTTTTAACAGTGAGAATGACAGAAGTCATCAGATTCTTAGCTGCCTGAATCAATGATGTTGCACTGTCCAACTAAAATGAATGGAGAAATATTTATCCATGAGTTTTAAAATTAATTGAATTGAGAAGAAACGATTAAGTGAAGTAGCTAGCCAACAAAAGAAGTGTAACTTTGTTTTGGAAAAATTGTCTGCAGCTTACATCTATGTTGCTATGTTTCACTCAGCCCTCTTTGACACCCCCGTCTAAGTTCCCCCGTGAAAGATCAGATGTTCGCCGGGATAATAATAATAATAATAATAAATGTTGGTAAAGGGGCTGGAAGGCCATGGCCTATAAAAACCCTTATTGTCTACGGCTACTAATCTAGGTTAAATTGAATACGAATTTTGAATCCCCATGTAAGCTGTCAAAAAGTTTTTCAAAATGTATCACATCCTTTGCTTCTACGATGCTAGCGGGCAAGCAGTTCCACTCTTTTATGATTCGCTGGGAATAAAAGTTCTTTCTGACATCCAGTCTGCATTTATTCAAGACTATTTTAAATTTATGACCCCTTGTGTTATTGTCGTTGAGCTTGAAGAACTTCGAGGGATCAGCGTCGATGAGGCCATGAAACAATTTGTAAGTTGTGATCATATCACCACGCTTTCTCCTATACTGAAGAGTCGGTAATTTTAAGGCTTGTAATCTTTCATTGTATGATAATTGGCTGATGCCTCGAACAAGCTTCGTTGCTCGTCTTTGAACGGCTTCTAGTTGTTTGACGTGTTTGACCATATACGGGTTCCATACAGGGACAGATGCTTCTAGCAAGGGTCTGACGAGACACTTGTAAAGGCCAATAAACACATTTCTATCTAAAGAAGTCATTGTTCTCTTGATTGACGCCAGCACTCCAGTGGCTTTTTTAGATATTTCTGTAATGTGTTTATCGAACTTTAGCTTGCTATCCATTACTACTCCAAGGTCTTTCATTTCTTCAACTTTCAATATGTTTGTTTCTGTATCGTTATGAGATGATAAGAAATAAGCTTCTGCACTGTCCTTTCTGTTGCCGAGTTGTAATTCTTTACATTTTTGTGAATTCAACGGCAGCTGCCACTTTTTAGACCAGTCACATACTATTGATATATCATACTGAATACGGGCATGATTATCTTTTTCCGTGGTGTATAGTTTTTTGATGTCATCTGCAAACATTTTTACTTTGCAGAACTTCATTTGGCTTGGTAAGTCGTTAACGAATATTAAGAACAACAAAGGTCCAAGAACGCTACCTTGGGGAACTCCGCTAGTAACTTTTACCCAATTTGATTTGCATCCGTTCAGGACAACTCTTTGTCTTCGATTGTCTAAAAAGTTCGCAATCCAATTGTATAGCTTTCCACTAATACCGTATACTTTGAGTTTTGTTAATAATCGTTTGTGCGATACCGAGTCGAATGCTTTTGAGAAATCGAAATAAATAATGTCAACGTGATCTCCTTTGTCGAGATAAGATGTCCAGTCCTCTAACGCTTCGAGTAATTGTAATAAACATGATCTAAAACTGTCTAAATACATAATGCTCTGGCGAAAATAAGTTATTCTTCAGAAAATGCTCAACGATTGCTTCTTTAATCAGTCTCTCCATAATTCTACACAGAAACGATGTTAGAGTAATAGGTCTGATAGGTCTAATAGGTCTGATCCTGGTGATGGAAAATAAATACCGGGATGAATACCGCGGAGCTCTAATTCTGTACGGAAGACAGCATAATTTTCGGCGGAGGACTTGAACTGCATGGTCCGAACTTCTCAAATTTCTCGCAGGGTTTTGCACAATTCGTTGCCGAGGGTTTAGCTGCCAGAACTTTTATTCGTGATTCATGATTCAGGATTCAGGATTCAGGAGATTCCACAACACGGCGTATTAAGAGCTTAGGCAAAATCCCAAAAGTTCTGGTTTGGAAGGTAAGAGGCAAATTTGGACTTTGGATAACAATTTTTCAACTCTGAATGCACCACTATCAACAAGAAAGGTATTTATCTCCAAGTTAACTATCGAGGATTATTAAAAAGAAGATTGATTCATGCTAAATTCTTATCACTACGTCTGATCAAATCTGTTACCTTTTTTGGGACACCCGGCAGCAGAGACTCACTGTAAACAGATGGATGCAAATGGTTCTCATTGATCAGCAGCGTAGCAAATTTAAAATTCACAAGCTCCATTTGCCTAAAAATGTGGAAGGTTTGATGATAGCATATCAAATTGAGAGGTCCAATTTAAATCATTCTTCGTGCACTTACCCCTGACACAACTAATTCACCGCTGACCATTTGGACATCGGCCTTTACACGTGATGTGATTGTGAGTTGATGCGAATAAAGAGCAATTCGTTGAAGATAAGCCAAAAGATCACTCTTGGTAGTGCTGTGTGGACACTAGAGAAGAACAATGGCCAAATATTTTTAAAAATCCTGATACAGTAAGGACCCGCAAACAAGAACATAGGGAAATAAGAACCTGAAAAGTGGTTTTTTGAAAAAAGACGCCCAAAGACAGGAAGCCAAGATAGACTGATTTCTCCCCATGTTCTTATCAAATGATGAGAACTTAAAGCCTCAAAAGGCATAAATGCGTATGGTGCTTTTAATCAATCACGATGACAAAGCAAAAAGATGCACAGCCAAATTGCTTGAAATTCCTTGCCTGATAAATGTATATTTTGTGAAGCTGGAATCTGAGATATTTTGAAATATCTGATTATATTAGTTTACAAAAACTCACAACCTTTAAAGTCCAAACACCTCAAAATTATAATGGGTGTGCACATTCCTTCTTCAAGTTCCTTTATATGATTGCTTTTCTTTGCAAAAAATTACCATTTCCTCCAACATTTAGAATGCAACCGTCCCTTCCTCAAGTTTATTAAATATATAAGATTTTAGCTTTATGGGATAAGAACCTGAAAGCAGCAAGAATGCCACATTCATAAGAACAAAGTCAGTTTAATTAAAAAAACATGCTCTTGTTTCGGCGTTTTACTGTCACTATTGGCCAAAATAATCTAGCCACCTTGCGCAAACCGCAAAAATGCGTTTATATTATAATTCAGGGTGACTGATTTGGCTATTTCGTCACTTTATATTGCTATACCGGGTGAGTCAGAAAAAAAATAATTCCCATTTGAAAGACCACTGCTCCCGGGATATCAAGACGATAACATTTAATATTAACAAATATATCATTTAATGGTGGACATGTTCCAATCGATTATAAAGTTTACCTGACTGAAATCGGCCACTCCGTTCTGAAATTATGAGGGATTTTCTCGAGAAATCCTCTTTTGGAAACCTTCAAAACAGGCCTAAAATCACGACCAAATTTTCCTAATATTTCTGCCTTACAGCAATGGCTTTTACGTGCTGTAGCACGTGTTATCCCTTTGGGAGGATGAAAGTGTCATTCCTGGGAGAATGACAACATCAGAGGTGGAAAAAGTGCATGAAGCCGCGAAGAAGCTTCGCATGCAGCTCGTTTGTCTTGAAGGAAGAAAAGGGGAAGGAAATAGCAAGTGGAATAAAGGAAGAAAAAGGAAGGAAATGAGGAAGGGCGAAAAGAATAAATGAAAGGAAAAGGACACAAGTAGAAGAAGAGGACGAAAAATGGAAAGGGGGAAAGAAAACAGAATGAAAGAGAAAAGAAAAAGGCAATGTTTGGTTGTGTTCTTTTACTGCACATATGCGTTATGCAGTAGTTCAATGGTGCTTTGAATCTGGCACAAGAAAAAAGTGATACAACAATAGAAGGAAGAATCTTAGTTCGAGGTCGCTTCGCAGGAAGGTAGATATTTTTTCCACCACTGGACAACATTATAACAGCATAACAAAGATTTCATTCTCCCAAGGGGATAACACATGCTAAGACGTGTTAAAAGCCATTGCTGTAAAGCAGAAATATTAGGAAAATTTGGTCGTGATTTTAGGCCCAATTGAAGGCTTCCTAAAAGGGCTTTCTCAAGAACATCCCCCATAATTTCAGAACGGAGTGGCCGATTTCAGGCAGGTAAATTTCAAAATCGATTTGAACATGTGCGCCATTACAAAATATCTTTGCCGATATTATTGCCTTGATATCCAGGGAGCAGTGGCCGTTTAAATTGGGATTTTTTAATTTATCACCCAGTAGGTCTCTGTTCTAGACGTAGATTCCGCATATCGATGTTGTGTTGTGAAATTATGCGTTATCTACTTGCAGTATATCCACATCACGGTGATGTTTATGGGAACCTTGGGAATACTGCTAGTCAAGTTAGCAGCCGTGTCTAGCCAGATAGAAATGGTGCCAACAAGCTCTTAATTTTAAGAATCGACGCAGAATCATTTTCTCTACAATATATCCAAAATACGCTAAAATCCGCTTGGAGGAAAACGTTTCAGAGGGAGTTTTATAAATCACACTTTACTTGAAATCAGTTTGTCCTTTGAAACAGTAAAATATGTCAAATTCAAAAACAACTTTTACACAACAAGGAATATAATGATAAGAAAGATCTTGATAGGTAGATTCAGAAAATGAACTTGTTTGTCACATTTGGTCAAGTTATTGACACGTTATGATAGGTCAAAGTTTGAGTGCCCCTTAGAAATGAGAAAGTGAGGGTTATTAAACCTCCTCTAAAGCTTTTTCCTCATTCCTTTTACGTATGTTCTTAAGTTGCTTCTTCGTTTTAATTAGAGTTATTGTATCTTGTAAGTATTTAGCCTATAGTTGTATGTAACTACGGTGCTTACAGTGATTATTATTATTATTAAAAAATATCTAAGCTGATTTTAGCACATTTTGAATATATTTTAGAAACAACTATTCTGCATTGACGAGTATAAACAAGAGCTTTGTACCATTTCTTCCAGGGTCGACAAGCCTGCTGACTTGACTACTATTATTCCCAAAGTTTCCTAAAAACTTCATTGCGACGTCAAAATTATATGGCGCATAATTTCACAAAACAACATTGATATTCAGAATCTACATGAAAAAATTACCTATCGCAACAGAGTTTGAAAATTATTGTAATCAGTCGCATTGAATTAAATAAAAATGCATTTTTACGGTTTATGCAGGGCGGCCGGATTATTTTGGTCGGTAGTACAGGGAGTCCCAAAAAAGTTTCCTAATTTGAGCTGTTATTGGAGTAAAAGTGAATGTTAGTTGATAAAAATTCAAACAAGAATCTAGTACACAATGCCCAACTTAGACCGAAGTATTTTGTTTAGATCTGTATCTGCGCGCATTGATTTTCTATCGATATTTTCCTGAAAAACAGAGTACTTGAAAAAGTTCACGAAAGAGCTGAAAACAGTTGATCAATATGATCGCTAAACCTGCAGCGCAAGATCGGCAGAAATCAAGCCTTTTTAACAAATTCCAACATCATGGAGCTTGAACTCCAAGAAAAGCGACTCCAGAAAGATAATATTTGTCTGCTGTGCCCGTACAAAACACGATTTTGCTTGATGTTTGAAGAAAAACATGCTTCCTAAGATATGGTCCAGTTGTCGGCACTTTGCACTTTGCCGACTTTGAATTCCATTCTATGAAAATGACAAGCGTTTGTATGCTCTTCATACCTACGATGGAACATGCCTTTATGGGCTTTGTCGCAAGATTGTTTCCCTTTTTGAGGGTTTCTCGAACTGAAGGTTTTCGGAAAATCCATATTTAGTAGGTCTTTTAATAGGCAAAAAAATCCGGAAAAAATAATTGGATCTAAGTTAGCAATCAAGCGAAAGACTGCCGTTTAAATTGCTCAAACGAGACAATGGTTGTTTTTCTGTGGCTGTTCAAATAGGGAAACTTTTTGTTGGGAAACCCGGTGTATATGGTCGGCATGATCTTGCTGGCTTTTAGCCAATCTGCACTTACCAGCGGGCCCGATAAACTGATTTGCGAGTAGAACAAGATTTTAAATGATGTCATAAAAAATCACTGGCGTTTAAATTGGCAAGTAATTAATCAATAGGTGCAAATTCATCGCTTTCAATTCGACGCAAAATAAGAAATTCTGCTTTTAGCTTATTTCTGATCTGTGCTTATCTAGATTATGGTGACGTTATATATTACACTCCACCTAAAATCTGCGATTTCAATCATCTTATACATTGAATAATCATATGAAAAGCTGGAATCCGTTCAATACTCCGCCGCGTTAGCAGTAACTGGGGCATTGAAAGAGGCATCACGTGAGAAATCTACGATGAACTGCGATGGAAACTGATGGGAACGTCGATGGAGTAGGCATCTTGTTTCTTCTATACAGGGGGAGGGGCCCCCCAAAGCAAGCTTCCTCTAACTGCTCTTAAACTACAAACGATAAAAGACTAGAACCTGTTTGTCTTTTAATATAATTTATTAATGTATCAAATAAACAATATTTCATTGTCATATAATTGGTCACGTGACTATGACATGCCCATATTTGGAGAGAGGTCTCAAAGAAAATCATTAAAGAGAAGGTGCAATGGAAAATAGGCTTGTCTATAAATAGCATAGGGAAAACACTCAGACGTACACTGCATTGTTTCTTTGGCTATCCATTGTTCACGGCGCCGCGTGTGCACCTTCGATTTGAATGGGATACTTTTAGATTTGTTTGCTCTTTTTAAATGCAAGCTTTTAACCTTGCACAAACCCTTTAAGGTAACTCTGCTTTCCGCTCTGATGAGCACGGAAAGCCGGTTTTCAGAAATCCTCTTCTCCAGAAACTTATTAATTACTCTGGAACCAATCGGTCTATCGAAATTCTGTAAAAGCATACTATCACCCATATTCTTGGCAATCGAAAGATGTGTTAAACGCAATCGTTTGCTTTCGCAGCTTTTAAGACTGGTCATTTAAAAATATTTTATAGGTTTCAGAAGAACTTCATTATCAACTTCTCTAATCTAAAGAATTTAATGAAACGTTTTTACCAATGACACGATATGTTCACGGAGACACATGCCAAATTTGAAGGCAAAAGCTTGGCTAGATTTTCTGCAATAAAATTTTAAAGTTTGGTAGGGTAGGGTGGGGTAATGTGGGTCCATGGGGTAAAGTGGGTCTATTAAGCTTTTTGCTAAAAATATCCTTTCTCGTCAAATCGAAGAAAAGTTGGTTATTTTTCTTGTAATGTCTACATAATAAGAAGCCTTTACATATAAAACATTCGTCTTAGATGTATCTCCATTCGTTTTATAAAATAATGTTAGTGAACGGCCTACTGTGGAAGAATTTCAAAGCCGAGAAGAACTTTCCCCTGCCACTGTTATTTTGCTTTCCTGGTCCATTAAATGAATACAGTAAATCCTCGTATATAAGAACCTACAAAAATAAGAACCTACATGCTGTTTTTCCTAAATTATGCACCTCGCAATTAAGAGCCTGTTTCAGTCTGATGAAAAAATATGTTCTTATTACAAGAGTAATAAATTTGATTTTTTCATCATCCTTGTTAAGTTTGTTTTTGTCCCAGTTGGCTTCTAGAATCAAAACCTCCTCCCCTTCTATTTGTAAGCTTACCATTAGTTATTAGGTCCTTAATAACATTGCCAAACAAATAATATGGTTGCAAATCTCTTGATAATAACTCCTAAAAGGTTTACACAAGGGACCCTTCGAATAAGAACCTTTATACCCTGAAATTTATCAAAGTACCCTTGAAATAAGAACCTAATTCAGCCTGGCTCTTAAAAAAGTAGGTTCTTATATGCGGGGATTTACTGTATGAGGTGAAAGTTTGGTCTTTTACAAGTGAAATAACGTTTATTTCAAAGTTATTTAAGCGATAATTATTGTTCTACATATTTTTTACTAAGTGGGGTAATGTGGGCCTACTGAGAATTCAGCCATAAGTCAAATTCAACGAAGCCTTGAATTGCTTAAAATTTCGGACTTATATTCATCCTGCCACGTTGTTTTGTGTCTAAAATGTAAAAAAGGCTTTGCTTTTACTGCAAGTGCTGTCTTGTAACCAGTAAATGGGCAAAAAAAAACTGCAAAAGCTTTTATTTGATCATTACTATCAAATTCGATCACGGCCTTCCAAGTCAAAACGATGGTTGATCACCGCATAAGGACAGCAGTTTTACTTTCGTCGCGGGAACGGGATTGCTTGCGATAAAAGGCAAATATTGGCACTTTATCGAATAGAAAATAGTTGGGGAATATGATTCCATTAATTGTTTGAATCGATTACCTTTAAATATTCCCTATTATACGAGTTTTGCAAATAGACCCACTTTTCCCGTTCGTCGGGAAATGTGGGCATATTTTAGTTGCCTAAAAATATATGTTTTTTTAAATATCCAACTGCGTCTATCAGAGCTGAGATTTTTTGTGATGAAACAAGAAGCATTGAATGTCAATTAAACGAAAAGTTTTAAAGTATTAGCATTTTATTGTCGTTTTACCAGCTATGTATTTTGAGATTTTGCTAAATTTAGACCCACATTACCCCACCCTACCCTAGCCTACTCGACAACAAACACTAGGAAAACTGCTCAGTCGATTATCGATAGGCAAATGCAACAGAATCGGCGAAGCGCTTGCAAGCATGAATGAAATGGTTCAGTGTTCTTTCAGAAATCAATCACTTTCCTTTAAAATCTTGAAATAAGCAATGAGTTATTTTACTTGATCCCCAGGGGGAGGGAAAAGAAAGCCATTGCGAAAGGATACATGGATTGCAAATATTTCTAAGCATTTTAACTCTTCGCTTTGGGACTGAATCAAGATATCAAATAGCAAATTTGCAAGGAAAATGTTAGATTACCTTTCTCGATCTCGAAAGAATGCTAAAAATTCTCACACATGGTTGCAAGCGCTTCACCAATTCGTACGCACTTGCCTATCGATAATGGATTGACCAGTTTTTTCTAGTGTTTGTTGTCGAGTAGGCTACCAAACTTTTAAATGTTATTGCGGAAAATCTATATTAAGCTTTTGCCTTCAAATTTGGCATGTGTCTCCGTGAACATGTTGTGCCATTGGTAAAAAAGTTTGATTAAAATCTTTAGATTAGAGGAATGGATAATGAAGTTCTTCTGAAACCTATAAAATATTTTTAAATGACCAGTCTTGAAAGCTGCGAAAGCAAACGATTGCGTTTAACATATCGTTCGATTGCCAAGAATATGGGTAATACCATGCTTTTTACAGAATTTCGACAGACATATTGGTTCCAGAATGATTAATAAGTTTCTGGAGAAGAGAATTTCTGAAAAACGGCTTTCTGTGCTCATCAGAGCGGAAAGCAGAGTTACCTTAACCCTCTCAGGCGCTGAGTCCCAGTTTTGAATTTTTTCGTCCCACTTTTTGTGAAAAATCGAGTTGATCAGAAATGGATGAAAATCGGCACCAAGGTCAATTCTAGGTCGCTGATTTCGAATCTGCGTTCCATTTTTGAAAATGTTGTCACCCTTTCTCGCTATCTGGCTCTAAAAGTGGAACAAATAGCAAATATCTGTCGAATCAGCACCGATCATCAAAATGGCTCAAAATTACGGGAAGATTCGTAAGAAACACAATGTTACGTCCCTGAATTCGAATCTGCTGTCACTTTTTGAAAATTCTGTCACAATTTGTCTCTGAGTGGCTCTAAACATGGAACAAATAGCAAATGCACTGTCGAATTGACGCCGATCATCAAAATGGCTCAAAACTGCGGGAAAATTTGTAGTAGACACAATTTTACGTCCCTAAATTCGAAGCTGCTGTCACATTTTGAAATATTTGTCACAATCTGTCTCTGTGTGGCTCCAAAAGTGGAACAAATAGCAAATACACTGTCGAAGTGAGACCGATCATCAAAATGGCTCAAAATTACGGGAAAATTTGTAGGAAACACAATTTTACGTCCCTGAATTCGAAGCTGCTGTCACATTTTGAAATATTTGTCACAATTTGTCTCTGTGTGGCTCCAAAAGTGGAACAAATAGCAAATACACTGTCGAAGTGAGACCAATCATCAAAATGGCTCAAAATTACGGGAAAATTTGTAGTAAACACAATTTTACGTCTCTGAATTCGAATCTGCCGTCATGTGTTGATAATATTGTCACCATTTGTCTCTATGTGGCTCTAGAAGTGGAACAAATAACAAATACACTGTCAAATTGAGACCGATGATTAAAAGTTCTAAAGATCGAGGGGAACTTTGCAGAACATACAAGCACGGGAGGCTGAATTTGAATCCGCTGCCATTGTTGACAGTTTTGTGACCCTGTGTTACTATGTGGCCCTAAACGTGGAGAAAATATCATACACTAATGGCTAAATGGGACCAATAATAAAAAACACTCAAAATTGCACACAAAATTGTAGAAAGTACAATTCCTAGGGGCTGAATTTGAATCCATTATCGCTTTTTGAAACTTTTGTCCCCCTGTGTGTCTATGTGCCTCTAAAAATAGAACAGAAAGCGAATACTTCCGCAAAATGGAACTGAATATTGAAAATACTCAAATTACACGAAAAATGGTAGAATATACAATTCCACTGCACTGAAATTTGATCTGCTGATACTTTGTGAAAGTTTTGTCTCTTT